>CM077442.1:7366264-7490727 GCA_039654765.1 Mylopharyngodon piceus | reverse complement strand
CACGACTTTCTCTAAAGTTTAATAAAGCACCCATGTGTGTCAGCAAAAAAGAACATGCAGCCATACATTGAGTAAAGCTCAGATCAGTTTTGGTAAAAAAAAAAAAAAAAACAACCCAATATTTATATCACAATCCAGTCAAATAGGTTGCAGAAATGATTCTTGTGTTTCAATGTACCAGTATAAAAGATTAATTTCCACCCCCTACTGGAATGGAGTGTGAAGCACTGGACGGCGGACAGGACAGCAATGGTGACCACCATGTATTTAAATTATCACCTCTTGCGTTTCAAAGAAGAAAAATAGTTTGGAACGACATGAGAGTGAGTAAATGATGACAGAATTTTCATTTTTGTGTGAACTATTCTTAGCAACTAGGGATGCACAGATACCATTTTTTAAGGACCAAGTACGAGTACCAATATTTTTTTTCTGGTACTCGCCCATACCGATGCCTATACATTTATTATTTATTTATTACATTTATTTATTTTTTTGGTGATGTGGCAGTTTTCCAAGCACAACACAGTGAGACTAATGAATGTAGGACAGCTTCTTTATTACTCCAATGAAAAAAGTAATAACTTTTATGTGCTTTTCACAAACTTAAAGCACAAATTTCACAATGTCCAATAACCTTCAAAGGGCAAAAAAGTCTTTTTTTAACCTGCCTTTCAAAAAGTGCTAAACAAATATTACAGAACAAATGTTTATAACGTGAACCAATGTAAACACAACCTAGGGTGACCAGATTACATGTGGAATATGAGACGAGTGGGCAATATGACCATGATATGAGAAATAATTTTACTTCACGATATATATACTTTCATTTAACATCTTTTGTTATTTTATTAACATTACATGACAGACAAATATTTAATTAGGCTACTCACCCTTTAAGACCGAATCCAAGGATGTAATATACTCTGACACATATCCTGTTGTCAGCCACCTGTTTACGTCCACTTAAGCCAAAATCGACTGTATTTACGTGAAATACTCCACACGATGGACATTTTGACAACTATTTGTGCATTTGACCATTCGGGCGCAAGGAGAACCGATCGCGCGCCGTCTCAGAGAACTGGGATCGCGCGCAAGAAAGAGAGAGAGTGCGCGCGCGCGCGCGAGAGAGAACGCTTCTGGTGTCATTCAGCGCGATTTGCATGCAGTTCGCAATGTGTCGGTTGTCATCGTTAATTTTGAAGTATTTCCACACCCCTGAGGCTGACATTGTTTCTGCTGTTGTCGGTGTCTCTGTGCGTGGAAAATTCTTTCTGTCAGTTATGTCACGTGAGGTATTGGTCTTTGGTATCGGGGGTATTTTTACGTACAAGTACAAGTACATGAGCTTGGTATCGGGCCGGTATCGGTGCATCCCTATTAGCAACTATTGAATGCACTATCTTTCATGTCTTGTTTTTATAGAGTGTTTTTTCTTAACTCTCACCTCATCTGCCACAGGTCAAATAACAGTTGAATCTGTATAGTATCCACTTTATTTTGCCTTGTGGAAGTAAGTTATTTCCTGTGAATGTGTGAGACTTCTGATTTATTAACCACCATGCTGCAGAGATGAGGTATTTCTGTAGGCCAAAACCGGGAAAAGAGTTAGCATTTTAGCACTTCCGAGACCATCATTTTGAAGTCAATGGGGTTTTTTTTAATGGGTTTTTGGTTAAAGGCCTGAAATAATGTAGTTAACACAAGCTCAAGATATTTTCACATTTTATTCTAAGACATAAAACACATCAGTAATACCCCCTTGAGCCTTTTTAAAGCTTTTACTTGTCTTGAAAAAGGTGGTTGATAACAAGTGGCTAAATGAGACTACAGAGGTTGTTGAGGACATTAAACATCATAACGCCAAACAGGTAAACTCATCTACTCACTAGTCTGCTGTCACAATTATGTTTAGTTAGTTTCGTTTTCATGGTCTTTTAGTCTGTATTCATCCGTTGCCTGTTTCCTGTGTTTTCTGCGTTCCTAGATTCACGCCAATCATTAGTTGTCATGGACGTTCATTCAATCATCACGCCTGTTTGTTATTTAGTCATCACCACTGTGTATTTAAGTTCCCCCTTGTTCTCTCTTCAGTTGTCCGGTATTGTTTGTGCTATGCACACTGTTAGTTTATGTTACCTCTTGTTGGATTATCTGAACTTGCTTCATTTAATAAATACCTTTGTTTTGAAACCTTTTTGGATCTTCATCATCTTTCATTTGGACTAAACATGACAGAATACCAGACCCTAAAAAGAAGATGAGTATCGTATCCATTAACGTTGCCCCTTTGAGAGGCAATGAACTGATGAAAGGAAGGACTGTTTTTATTTTCCAGGGTGGCAGATGTCTAGAGGACTACATGGAGGAGTTTGCCAACTTCAGCCACCGAGCCACCTGCAATGATGTCTGCCGAATTATGTGCAGCCTGGACGGCAAGATCCGTTTCGCCATGCCCCGAGGAGACCCCTGTTGGACCCTTGAGGAGTATTTCAACTTTGTGCTGTGGGTGAACGGATCCTCATTCACAGTAGACGAAGTAGATGAAGACACTATTACCTTCGTCCAGCCTTACCCCGCCTTGATCGCCACCTCCGAGCGCTCCTCCCATGTGAGGAGCTACTCGAGGTGGTGACTCGTGCAGTGGCCAGATTACAGACTGCCCTTCTTGAGGATCTCCATAACGTTAACTCGTTTATGGGGAAAACCTTATTTTTTGTGTGCCTTTGTGCCCTAGATGTCAACTTATTCGACTATCATGGGTGCAAGGGTGTGTGGTTATACAATGATGTCACAGTTTGAAGAGATGCTCGCAAGCTATCTCTTCTCTGGAGCTCATCTTCACTTAAAGAGACAGCACTCCCCACAAAGCCCTGCATAATAACATCCACGCTGGTGGGGAATGCATTTCGGTCAGCGTGTCAGGCTGGTAAAGCAGAGTGTGGCAAGTCGCACTCCCCCTCGTAAAGACAGGGGACCGGCTCATCGCACTCATCAGCCTCATAATAGACCTGAAACAAAAGTCCTGAGGGTGTTTTGTGCCCAGGTCTGTGGGGGTGTGCCCCTTTGAGACGGGGCATGTAAAATTCATCAATCAGCTCCTACCCGACACTCACACCCACACAAAACCACTGTAACATCCCCGCCACCTCATATTTTCATAGAAATATTACCACAACGCAGGAAGTTCCTGAGGTAAGCTTTCGGGGGCAAAGCTTACCAATATCGGGTTCTTCCATTCAACCTAGCCTTGTCACCCTGCACTGACTCAGTCTCAAGAGCTTGCGCTTCGACATTGAGATCGATCCTCATTATGTCTTTCTGGGGCTCAGACACAACGCTAAGAAAAGCGTTCTCTCTCTCACGCCCAGGGTTAAATGGGACTCGGTCAACATTGGGGGCACAACTGTCTCCCGCTCATGTCGAGACCATTTTAAACACCCTAAGCAACATCAGGCTAGGTCAGGACATTACTGTTTAGAAAATCCTAGATTTCATGGCGGCTGTGTCATTGGTGATCCCTATGGGCCTTTTGCACACGAGACCACTTCAGTTGTGGGTTTTAGCCAGGGGATTTCGTCCAAGCAATCCCCGAAGGCAAATAAGGGCAAGGGCACACTCTAGGTGAGTTGACATTGCAAGATGCTAAGAACAGACGCTTCCCGTATGGGCTGGGGAGCAGTCTTAGGTGGCCATCCAGCCCAAGGGACATGGTGAGGTCATCATCTCGATTGTGACCTCACCAGTCCTTGCTCTTCAGACCTATGTCCACCGCACTAGCCAGTGGCGTAAGTAAGAGCAACTATTTGTTTGTCATGGGGGCGGCTGCCACAAAACAGACAACGTCACATTGGGTGAGGGATGCTATTGTCCTTGCCTATGAGCCGTGCGGTCAAGCTTTGCCAGTAGGCATCAGGGTTCATTCTACCAGGGGGGTCACCTATTCTAGAGCTTTGGCGGGGGGTGCTCCCCTGCAGTATATTTGTGATGCGGCAGGCTGTTCCTCTCACACACATTCATAAGATTTTACAGCTTGGATGTTCATCCCACTCCGTGCTCTCATGTGCTTGAGTCAACATCACAAGCTCATGTCTGAGACCACTTGTGTTCTTGTGAGCACACACTACACAACCGTAAGGGGTCCAGACACCCACAGTGCGGCGGCGTGGGTATTCTCGTTCCCATAGCGCTGAATCAAGCGCAGCATTAAGTGTAGCTTTTGAAAGGAAATGTCTCGGGTTAATTGACTGTAACACTGTTCCCTGAAAAAGCGGGAACGAGATGCTGCGCTTCATTGCCACACTGAGGATATCCCAGGACTGCTCTTCAGACAAAATATACCTGACAATGCACCTGTGGCACATTTAATTATAGCCTCTGATGCGGGCGCATGCTGACGATGTCACTGCCAGAGGCTATAAAAGTTCTAGGTCAATTTTATTAATGTTTTGCACACATATTCACAGCTGGTCACACCAAAAAGTGTTCCCATTAGGGATGCACCGATCCGATACTCAGATCGGGTATCGGCTCCGATACTGCCATTTTTTCCTGATCGGGTATCGGCCGGATGGAACCGATCCAAATCCGATATTGTGCGTGTAGGCTACTATTCTGTGTTATTGTTAAGCTCCACACAAGGCACAAAAACATTAAAAAGCACCATAAAGTTTCCGTGCACTATATTCCAAGTGTTCTGAAGCCATTCCATAGTTTAATTTGAGGTACAGATAAATATTTAAGTCGTTAAATTAAAGTTCACGTAAATGCCTCCCTCCGCTGCGGCTGTCAGTCATTCTCCATTCAGCATTCAAACTGCGTGTCGCGTTCGGTTACGACAGTCAACACAATGAAACTCTCTCCAAGATGAACCAATGTTTCTATTATTATACTTCATCTGTAGACAACGATACCGGTAATACAATACGCATCAATAAATCTTCACTTTGTGCTTTGAACTTTTCAATGCGGAGCGCTGCCGCTGAGCGCTGTGACTCTTCAAGCGCATCATTCTGCACACAGGATGCGCATAAGCGCTTTGTGCCGCTCTGGATGGGAGCCGTTCATATTATAATACTTTTGCGCAATGAAAGATTGTTAATAGCATTTTTTGTTCTGTCCTATCTATCATATGTTGCTGCCTCATTAAAAAAAAAAACTCCGCTATAAATTTAAAAGAAATGTCTTTTAATTTTATAGTATAGCCTATATTTATATATAAATATATTTAGTTTATGTCATGTATGACTCAAACATTCATGAAAAACAAGTTATGAGTCATGGATGAAGGAATCAGCTGGACTCCTGTTTATTTTGAATGTCTACCAAGCTAGTGAAGCTATTGGTTTATTTACAGTTGTTGCACTGATGCACAATTATTTAATAAATAATTCACTACATTTGTGTCTGTTTGTTATTTTGTTTTACAAAGTTAGGAAAGTAATGTTTAAGTCAAGCCTGATACCTTGCACAAAAGAATGATCCCAGTTTCTTCCACACAGTGAGGCATACAGTTTATTAGGTAATTTAGCACTTTTTTTATTATTACTTGAATATCGGATCGGTATTGGTATCGGCCAATACTGAATCCCAGGTATCGGAATCTGTATCGGAAGCGAAAAAAGGTGGATCGGTGCATCCCTAGTTCCCATAGCGCTGAATCAAGCGCAGCATCTCATCCCCGCGTTTCAGGGAACAGGGTTACAGTCAAGTAACCCAAGACATTCCCCCTTGTTCTCTTTTCAGTTGTCCGGTATTGTTTATGCTACGAACACTGTTCGTTTATTTTACCTCTTGTTGGATTACATGAACTTGCTTCATTTAATAAATACCTTCGTTTTGATAACTTTCTGGATCTTCATCATCTTCATCTGGACTAAACGTGACACTGCTTTCACAGCCTCATTGTGTTTATTATAATTGCACTCTTGCAAACTATTTGTCATGATCAGTGGCTGTAGTAAATTCATAGTGATAGAGAATATAATTAACTATTTGCACTACAAATCAGTGTGTTTATGATTACGATAATAAATTAAAATAATATAATAACAAATATCAGTTTGCAACATCAAACAGCATAACAGATTGTTTTTGTGTAGCTAAAATAACTGGATAAAACTGGAAGACTTGTACATTAATGTTACAAACCCGATTCCAAAAAAGTTGGGACACTGTACAAATTGTGAATAAAAAAGGAATGCAATGATGTGGAAGTTTCAAATTTCAATATTTTATTCAGAATACAACATAGATGACATATCAAATGTTTAAACTGAGAAAATGTATCATTTTAAGGGAAAAATAAGTTGATTTTAAATTTCATGGCATCAACACATCTCAAAAAAGTTGGGACAAGGCCATGTTTACCACTGTGTGGCATCCCCTCTTCTTTTTATAACAGTCTGCAAACGTCTGGGGACTGAGGAGACAAGTTGCTCAAGTAGGAATAGGAATGTTGTCCCATTCTTGTCTAATACAGGCTTCTAGTTGCTCAACTATCTTAGGTCTTCTTTGTCACATCTTCCTCTTTATGATGTGCCAAATGTTTTCTATGGGTGAAAGATCTGGACTGCAGGCTGGCCATTTCAGTACCCGGATCCTTCTTCTACGCAGCCATGATGTTGTAATTGATGCAGTATGTGGTCTGGCATTGTCATGTTGGAAAATGCAAGGTCTTCCCTGAAAGAGACGACGTCTGGATGGGAGCATATGTTGTTCTGGAACTTGGATATACCTTTCAGCATTGATGGTGCCTTTCCAGATGTGTAAGCTGCCCATGCCACACACACTCATGCAACCCCATACCATCAGAGATGCAGGCTTCTGAACTGAGCGCTGATAACAACTTGGGTTGTCCTTGTCCTCTTTAGTCCGGATGACATGGCGTCCCAGTTTTCCAAAAAGAACTTCAAATTTTGATTCGTCTGACCACAGAACAGTTTTCCACTTTGCCACAGTCCATTTTAAATGAGCCTTGGCCCAGAGAAAACGCCTGCGCTTCTGGATCATGTTTAGATATGGCTTCTTTTTTGACCTATAGAGTTTTAGCCGGCAACGGCGAATGGCACGGTGGATTGTGTTCACCGACAATGTTTTCTGGAAGTATTCCTGAGCCCATGTTGTGATTTCCATTACAGTAGCATTCCTGTATGTGATGCAGTGCCATCTAAGGGCCCGAAGATCACGGGCAACCAGTATGGTTTTCCCGGCCTTGACCCTTACGCACAGAGATTGTTCCAGATTCTCTGAATCTTTGGATGATATTATGCACTGTAGATGATGATAACTTCAAACTCTTTGCAATTTTTTTCTGAGAAACTCCTTTCTGATATTGCTCCACTATTTTTCGCCGCAGCATTGGGGGAACTGGTGATCCTCTGCCCATCTTGACTTCTGAGAGACACTGCCACTCTGAGAGGCTCTTTTTATACCCAATCATGTTGCCAATTGACCTAATAAGTTGCAAATTGGTCCTCCAGCTGTTCCTTATATGTACATTTAACTTTTCCGGCCTCTTATTGCTACCTGTCCCAACTTTTTTGGAATGTGTAGCTCTCATGAAATCCAAAATGAGCCAATATTTGGCATGACATTTCAAAATGTCTCACTTTCAACATTTGATATGTTATCTATATTCTATTGTGAATAAAATATAAGTTTATGAGATTTATAAATTATTGCATTCCTTTTTTATTCACAATTTGTACAGTGTCCCAACTTTTTTGGAATCGGGTTTGTAGAAATGGCCTCACTCGCTCTTACATTTAGAAATAAGATGGATAAGACAAAGGATTTTAACAAAGACAAAATGACTCGCTTCACATTTAAATGTCATCAACCATGAAATCTCTCTAAAATCTCTTTCTTTTTGGAATTAGGACATTTAAAAGAGATTTTAGCTAAAACCTTGAGCAAATAGCCAATAAAACTAAATAATTTAAAACTGAAAGAGAGGCTTTGTGAAATGTGACTCAATTCTCTGTATCTTGATTCTGTCGAATCAATCCCGTCAGTGCAAGTACAACTCATTGCAATGGGAATTAGAATGTCACATTGGGGCAAGAACTAGAAGAAGAAGAGGTATGTGAGAGAAAGATTGTAGGAGAGGACAGAAGTGCTAATCCGTCAACCCAACCTTTAAACAAGGATCAATACAGCCCAAATGAAAAGCTCAAGGAATCATTTTTTTTTTGCACTTACCTTCCACATTCCACCACCCCTCACGCCATTTTCTTAACAATGCACCGGTTTTGGAAGAAGCTGATAATCTACAGAGCATTATTCCAGACAAATGACATAGAAAAGTAGAAGAATTGCAACCTGAAGCTTTTTTCAGTACACAAGGGGAATGTCATGCTACATGTACTTACAAATTACGTTGTTATTGTACTTGTAACAACGTCATAAATCTACTTCAAATATGCTACAGCTCAAAAACCTTGAGGATCTCAGCATTCAGACTGTTGAACTGGCAAACCGTTCTCGAATTAATTTTGACAAGAGCAAGTTGCCTGGTTTCAGGTCACTTCAGGTCATGACATTTCAAGATGTCACACAGATCTGAAGGGTTTATTAAGATTTGTCACTGTGCCCTAGTGGAGGAGGTTTGGGGTAATAATATAAAGGAGTGTAGCAACTAGCTCTCAAACCATGATTTCAGGCACATTAATGAGACGTACATCACACTTTACAAGAATGATATGTCAGTTTGACATTGGTGGCATTGACTGCCATAAATTAACACACTAGCTCTGTTCCAAATCCTAGTGAGCTTTATTGTGAAATTGCCCACACAGCTACCTTCAAATCTAAGGCAACATGCAACCTAAAAACCTCATGCTCTACAAAGGCAGCAACTACCTATATATACATAACATGAAATTCTACGTGAAATTTAATCACAATTAAATCCAATAGTTTGACATTAGCATGTTGCTAAGCTAAGCACTGAATTTTATCTTATTTGCAATTAAATGAAAATGTATTAGTTTAAATTTATATTAAATGCAATTAGTTGAGCTTAAATACATATTGTAATTTCATAATTTTATTTTCTTTGAAATATGGTTAAAGTGTACTGACAAGCATTTATGATCAACTAAAGTATACTTTAATGTAATTACTATTGAAATGTCAATGTCATATAATATATGTACAGTAATTATACATTTGTAATTATGAAGTCACAATTTAGTACATTTAAAATATATAAACTTTAAATATAATACTGAGTAACAGAAGTACTTTACATGTGCTTAAGTATGTAGTATGTCAACATCAAAATAAGTGTACTTTAAAACAAAAAAATATTAACAATGATTTAATATCTATTTAAAGGTAAAACTTAATTTGATCTAATTACAAAGTGCAATTTTTAAAAGTGTACTTAAGTGTTTTAAGAACAATAAAATTGTACTCTCTTTAAGTACACTTATATGATCTATTATTTCAGTAATATTTTATTATATGTGTAACACAGTTCGTATGTACGGGAAGAAGGAGGCGGGAACCGGCGAAGGGTAAACACAACTTTAATATAAAATAAACAAATACAAAACGAAAGTAAAATGCCGGCAGTTCCTCACGGACAACTGCCGGCCACACAAATATAATAAAACATAAAATAAAATCCAGGCCTGGTCCTCTCTCGTCCTTAACTGTCGTCGCTCCCCTTTTATGCTTCCAGAGCTCCTCCGTGAGAGACTCGAGACCATAGATATACATAATAAAGGCTAGATGTCTTATCTCTAACGTCATCACCGGCGGCCATCTTGTCACAGGCAAGCTTTCTGGCGGGCTCTGTGGTACCTGATGTAAGGTGAGTGATCTGCACGAACACAAATACTCTTATCTCGCTGAAATCTTGACGGATTTACAAATTTGTTTGGTTTGGTTTGGTTTCTTACAAACGTTATTAACGTGGCTATAATTCTGGATGCTTGAACATGTTGAAATTGCAGCTTTTCTTTTGGAAAAACTACTTAATCGTGCAGCATAGTTGTGTATCACGGCTACTTGCGCAAGTTATCAAGGCTGAGACCACAATCAAGCTGTTCAATTATATAGGTTTTACTGACACCAATAACGATTTTATGACAACTAATCTTTTGTCTAAATTACAATCTTTGGATGTGGTTGTAGTTATTAGCTGGCTAATAACAAGAAGCTTTGAGTGAGACCTAGTAGTTACAGTTTAGCTGCTACCCAGCAATTTTACATCAGTGGGAGAGGCAGAATTGCTCTTTCTTTTCAATATAACTTAAGTTGCACATGATTTCCAATCGGTTTGGTTTGTTAAAAACATCTTACATTATGATACAGGAAATTGCTGGCTTTATAGGAGAAGATGCCATACTTTTGTGCAGCCTAGTAAATGGCTTAACCCTGAAGAAGTTAAAATAAACATGTAATAATTCAAATTATTTTATTATAATAGTAATATTCATATTATAAAAGTGTGTGTGTGTATTATATATATATATAATATATATATTATATATATATATTATATATATCTCTATCTCATGTTGCCATTCTGTACACTGAGTTTTAGTAGCCTATATATTGATTTAACATAAATACCTTGAGCATGTGTATATTCATTGCACCTATCTGTTCTGTTCAATGTTATTTTCATATGGAAGTCCATGGTTATAATTATTCATAAGTATGCAGTGTCATAAGTACATCTCTGACGTTTATAACAAACCAAACAGTTTGAAAATCGGTAGAAAATTGAGCAAGTTATGGTTATTTAAAAAGTACATGCACCATTAAAACACAATGTTACGAGTGAGCGAGCTGACTGTGACAAGATGGCCGCCAGGTGCGGACGTCGACCTCCATTGGCCAGCAGCGCGGACGAGACATCTAGCCTTTATTATGTATATCTATGCTCGAGACCGGTGCAACGCGCAGCTGACGCTCATTATCACTCGCGTCACCGGCCTCGCGCCGTTCCCTCACGGCTCTCGCCCGCCCTGCTCGTCACAATGTGTAAGTACAGTTTTTTAAAATTATACTTTTAAGATTAGCTATACTTTCTACACAACTACACATTCAATACAATTAAGCAAATTTTTTTTCACAAGGGTGAGCTTGTTAAAATGCATTCTAGGATTGCCCTTTTTGCAAGGATATTGCAATGCTGTTTAAGATAATGGAAAAAAAATGTTTCAACAAACTTTGTGTTAAAAGCATATGGTGCCTTAAAATGCTGTCTAGATAGACAGCTAATAGGTTCTAGAACAGAGCTAAGGGTTTTAATGTCTATATCAGGAAAAGCTGGTAGTGGACACCGGACATTTGAAATGATGATAGCTATGTGCTTTGAAATATAATTGATGACAATGTTAAAATGCCCTAGAATTTGCACAAGTGTTTCAAAATCCATTTTCATAGATAGGTTATACTTTAAGAGCAACATTGTGTCTCTGTAAAACTTAGCATTGTTACATGTCCAGTTATGTTTTCCATCTTCCTGTCTCCAAAGGCAGGTACAAAAATCTCTGTTATCCAGTTACTGTGGTACATACACATAATGAGGTGTGGATCACTGGTGAGAAAGCAACAGTATGAATAGCTCCCTTTTTAAATCCTTTTCAGTATTTACTGAAACTACATTGTGAAATTGTATTCTAGTGTTGATCACTGACAAAAGACATGAACTAGTGAGATAATTACAAGTCTAGATATGACTCTTACCTATAGCCCAGCTAATGAACCTCTATGTTTAGCTTTTGTATTGAGTTAAATAGATAGCTTGGATGACGCTGTTCTCACATCTGTGACGTAGTTAAAACCAGAAGCCTAGCAACCATTATAACCATTCAAAAGTGATAGTTCGCCTGAGCATCACTATTAGCCTACTATTAAATTTCATTGTCTAATTCATCCTACATCATTTGTGCTATGAATATTATCAAATCATGCAGCTTGTTCAGGAGATATGCACCATTACTTTTTCGAGTGATTGGATTGAAACCCAATTTTTGGCAACAAAAATAATTTGAAACAATGTCAAAGCAGAATCTACCACCACGTCTCAAGAAACATGTAATACTGGTGATTTGTTCCTGAATGAATCGGTGTTATTGAACAAATCATTTGAGTGAATGATGACTCACTCATAAAGACACTGGCTGCATTCAAAATCGCATACATCCGTACTAGTGTAACGGTTGCTGTCTTGTAGAATCCAACAGACGACATGACACAGAATAAACAATCAGGAATGCTCTTTAATAAACACCAAGAGCTAAACGTGCACAACACAACTATAACTGTTCACGTGAGCCAATGGACTGAGGAAAACTGAGGGCTTAAATACACAAGGAAAGATTATTAAAGGAACAGGAAACAGGTGTGAACTAATCAGGAACCATGACAACTAATGAATGAAACAGAACTCAGGGAAAACAAAACAGAACATGGCAATAAAACTAAACCGAACATGGGCTGAACCAGCAGAGACGAAGAAGAGACCAGCAGAGACAGTAGAGCAGCATTTCCTCATCCAGCTCATCTCATATTAATTCCATTGAGTTCCAGTTTTGTTTATGCCCCTCAGCAAAGGGAGCGTGGGCCAATATGCCCTACCAATATGCCCTCAACGACGGACGACCGCTCATTGAGGCTGGTGTTGAAGAATACACAAAGCGAGCGATTGGGGTAGTGGGTGAGGCACACCAGATCTAGCAAGTCCCTCGTGTGATCCTCGAGGGAGCGATCCCCTGTTCCAACAGGAGGAGACGAACAGCAGGAATATCCATATCTTTAAAATTCATTTTTGATATTAATCTTATCTTAGGTCTCACGTTTTGTAATGGTTGCTGTGTAGTAGAATCCAAAATACGATGCATGACCCAGAATGAACTATCAAGAATAATCCTAAATAAACACGTACACAACTATAAACGTTAACGTGAGACAAGGAACTGAGGAAAACCAAGAGCTTAAATACACAAGGAAAGATCATTAACGGAACAGGGAACAGGTGCAATCTAATCAGGAACCATGACAACTAATGAATGAATGAGAACTCAGGGAAAACAGTGACAGGGAAAACGAAACAGAACATGGCAAAAAAAAAAACTAAAAAGAAAAGAACATGACTGTGACAACTAGTAGGCGAAAACATTATGTAAAAGAGTAATATGTCCAAATTCATAGTATTTCTAAAACAGTAGGTTAAAAGTACCCGGATGACCTACTACTTCTGGCGAGATTCAAAGTGCGCATTCAATGGATACTTTACTATCCCATGAGGCCACAGGAGAGGTGCTGTGAATGGCAGTGAAGCAACGCAACTAACTCTGGTTACAATAACGAATGTAGTACAGTAGTGGCCAAAAGTGATGTCCGGGGGGATATTTGTTTTTAATGACCCTACAAGTATGATTAAACCATGAAAATATGGGGAAAATATTTTTCAATATTTTAAATATAAGGGAAGAATAAAACTACACTTGGTTAAGCTATTTATCTGGCAAAATTATTTGGCAAAAAAAGGCAAAGTACAGCTACAGGTTTTATTTTACAATGCAAAAAAAAAAAAATGCATAGAAAAACAAAAAGTGCACAGGAAAAAGCATACATTGACTACAATATAATCAGTTATTAATATTTAGGTTTAGGTTTAGGTTACTTTATTAATACCCGCAGGTAAATTTGTTTTGCAGTATAATGACATGATGAGTAAAAGGGCATCCATATCACAAAAACAAAAACAAAACAAACAAAAAACAAGAATAAAATAAGAATTACATGATACATGTGCTCAAAGCTCCACCACTCAAGACTTATAATATATACATAAACCTGTACATTCATATACAAATACACATCCCTACATATATACATATACCTATACCTATATAAACATACATACATACACAGATAAAAATCCTATTTATTATTCGACACTGTTAAAACAGCAGGAATAAAGCTGCTTTTATACCGCTTTGTTCTGCATCTTGGGACTAAAAACCTCCATCCAGAGGGAAGAAGCTGAAGCTCACTGCGCAAAGGGTGGGAGTCATCTTTTAAAATAGAGGTAGCCATCCTCTGTAACTGTCTAGTATACAGGGATGCTGGATACCACTGTGACTCACCAACCAACCGACTAGACCATTTAACGATCTGGTTTAAGGAATTTCTTGCTTTTAAGGATATATGACCAAACCATGCCACCAAGGAAAAGGACAAAACTGACTCAATTAAAGCATGATAAAACATGGTCATTATCGTTCGGTCAATATGAAAGTGTGATAGTTTCCTTAGACAATATAAATGTTGGTGGCCCTTTTTACACACAGCTGCACAATTAGCTTCAAAGTTCAACTTTGCATTAATAATGGTCCCAAGGTATTTATAAGATTGCACAGTCTCAATAGTCTGACCTCTAATTAAAGTAGCTTCATTCATGTGACTGTTCCTCCTAAAATCAATGAGCATATCTTTAGTTTTTGATACATTAAGCTGGAGGTAAGATTCCTCACACCAATGTACAAAATCATCAATAACTGGACCATGGCTGATCTCGTTCTCCTGAAGCAGACTAACAATAACAGAATCATCTGCATATTTTATGATGGTTCTATTGTCAAAACTACTCTGACACAAATAATAACGGTGACAACACACACCCTTGAGGAGACCCTGTAGAAGAGTTTTTCCGGTCAGACAAAAAACCATCTCTTTGTGTCCTATTGGTTAAAAAGTCAAGAATCCAACCCACCAGATTATTGCTCAAGTCAAACTGTTCTAAGAGCCTTCTGGTTAAAATGTGGGGTTGGATTGTATTAAAGGCCGAAGAAAAGTCTACGAATAAAAGTCTGGCATGTGTTCCATTTCCATCCAAATGTCTAAAAAGCAAATTAAGCAGTGTTACTGTAGCATCCTCCACTCCTCTATGGGGCCTATACGCAAACTGTAAAGGATCCAGTGCATGTTCAGTTTGCCTCAAGGTTGGTTCTCGTTGGTTCTCTCTTGTTTTTGCATCTGTATTTGTAGGGCAGTCTGGCCAAAAAATTGTATCTGCACAATTTGACAATAAAGGGTGAAGATGTCAATTTTCCTAGGCCGGACATCACTTTTGGCCACTACTGTATGTGCAGATTGCATATTCATACTATGTAGAGTATATGCTGTAATTATTCATTGAAAAAGAGTCATCTCAGTGTTTGTATTGACTGCTTCATTTTCAAAAATGAACTGTTTTAATGAGCAGGCTAATAGAATTTTGTAACATACTTTTAAGAGTTACATTCCCCGTCACCGCCACAGACAACAGTCAGGCAATAGTTTAGCAGCTTTTATGTTCAAAGGCCAAGCTATTCAAATAAATGCAACACTCAAATATAATACCTTTTTGAACAACACATTCTGAAAGGATGCCGTCTCTGAAAATAATTGAAGATATGGTCTTTGAGCGGTAGACATTCCTGTGAGTACAGATAATCCCAAACCTAGGAGCTGAGACCAGTTTTGTTGAAATACTTCAAATGAAGGTTGAGATAATAAAAGCATGCTGGCTTTTGCAGAGAATCTCACACTGGTTCAGTTATCGTTAGATATGCAAAGGAGACTCCTCATACATAAACATCACTCTGTTCTGTGTAGCGCAGAGACTTTGTCAGCCGCAGTGTAAATCAAAGCAATCTCTGGCTCATAACCTGCACAGACCTCAGTATGAAGGCCCGGGACGCCCATCATTCGCTCTGCCCTCTGGGAAACTGTAAATCATGCGCTAATGTGATGTACAATGTCAGTTTCCACAGAATGTATTTTTTTCTCCTAACAAGCCCAACTGGGAAGCATTCCACTTCTTTTCCACTTGTTTTCTCTCCCATTCTTTACCTCATTGTTCTTATATTCTCATTTGCCCCCCATAAATGACATTTTTCTGTTCTTTGTTCGTAAAGCGTTGTTTTTAGTTATATTTGACTGGAACAGGTAGGCTTACTTTGGAAGAGGAACCAGAATATCATATTAAGGGTGGACTTTTATGACTTGGGCCAGCACTGAAAAAAAAATGATACTTAAATCAACTTAAAAAAAAATACTGCAATTTGTTCGAAAATTATATTTATAGTTTGCTTCAAACCTTAAATTTTGATCTAATATTAATCAGAATATTTATTTTTTCCAAAGACAAGACATTATTCATTATTAAGACCGTATGCCATACTTAATCAATATATTTTCTTTAGACACAAGCCAAAATGTTGCTTAATGTAAGTAAATTTTATAATTATTTGGCTGTTTACAACTTAATTTCTCCATAAACAAAAGCTAAGTTAGCTAAAATATAAAAGTACAGTTCTCACCTACACTGTAAAAAGTAATATGCTCTATCTACTCAATAAAATTGTGGCAACAGATTACAAGCAATATCATTAATTAAATTCAACATATAAGAATTGAGTTAGAATTAATCAAATTAATTCCTTAAAAGTCAACCATTTAAAATGTGTAAAATTAGCAAACACCATTACAAAAATCACAAACTGACATAAAAAGCAAAGAGTCAAACTGCCCAACTAAATGAAACACTGATCACCATAATAGTGACCAAACATTTTCAATAAAATCAACATCTAAACCTCTGTTAATTCATGTGTTTCTCTTTCCTTCAGTGATTCTACTTGTTATCATCAGGTGTCTTCAATGTTGACTAAATAAATAAATAAAGAGTTCTTAATTCATCTTTGACGTCTGTCTGTTATTCAGATATTTTTGTTTAAATTTTACTTAAATTTTACTCGTTTTAAATGGTTGACATTTAAGGAATTAATTTGATTAATTCTAACTCAGTTCTATTTGTTGAATTTAATTAATAATATTGCTTGTAATCTGTTGCCAAAATGTTATGGAGTAGATATAGCGTATTACTTTTTACAGTGTAAGATAAAACTATCCGGTATGTGTTGTGCTCGAGTTTTCTTTTAATTTTTTTTTCAAACTGAACAAAACAAGTTTGAACCAGAAAACATGATTTTCGATTAGATCCATATAAAATGCACTTTAAATAACATGGTTGTTTCAGTTTTTTCAGTGCAGCAACCAGTTTCAAGCACCACTCGTAAAATGTCAATTTTTTAAAAAAGTAATTTCAGTAATTCCATTATTTTCAGGCAATCATTTCCATCTATCGAGCCTTCTCAGATTTACTGCATCTGTGAACATTCAGTCAAGTCATCAATCAATGTTTTTGTTTTTTTCATCATGCACAGGTGTTTGGGGTTGCATGTTTCCTGCAGTTATGTTCAGATGAGTGAAAGACAGGGAGATGTGAGTATGTATTCACTGCTGATTGGCGCCATGGGACAGCAGATGTTGGGTGGATGCCGATGTAGAAAACTCATTACCCTAGTGGGGAACGAAGAAAATTGTCATCCAGCTGCAATTATTACAAGGCCGTAACCTTGCCTTCAGAATTCATATGTTTAATGTCAAAAAAGGAAAACGGTTCTTGTCTTGCCACATTCTGTTATGAATCACATGAATTACGTAGGCTAAATTACAGCCTATTTTCAATGTTTCTGTCAGTTGTTTAACATTTCTATCATGAAACAGCTGTCAAATATTAAATGTTTAGATTTATAGCTAGTTACATCTTGCACCGTGTTCTCTTCCACTGATAAAACTAAGTGGCCATTCACACAGAGCGTTTTTCCCATCCGCGTTACTTTTCCATTGTTTTTCAATGTAAACACGCACTAGACAGGCGTGTTTGACCGTTGCGCTCACGTATTTTGCAGCGTCTCGTGTTAGGGGTTGAACGACTTCAGATTTTTTAAAGTCCACATTTATGTGATGAAAGTCGAGTCGACTAGTCACTGATGACTTCATTAATGAACAAATAAGCCTGAACCTCGAGCTGAGACTCGAACGTGGGTCGCCTTGTGCACAGCTATGGCATATGACACAGCGCTGCCCACAGCCTATTGCTCCTACATAACAGCTTATTTTTATCAGTGTTATCAGTTTTATCAAAGTAGCACAGTAAGGATTACATTAATATGAATGCCTTAGTGAGAGAGCAATTGCGTGTGTGAATTACCTGGCAGCATCTCTCTACTAATAGTGACGCTGTGGGTTTTAGTTACTAAGAATTATATGCTAGAACTCTTCAGTTTTTTAAGCTTTTTTATTGAGAAATCACAGAACAGTATTGACAATACATTTTCAAGCTAGTGTATGATACTGTGTGCACGCGATCTGCGCGTGATGTATGAGTCTACGAGCTACTGTCTGTAGGTGTGCGTTACAGTGCAGCACGCATTAGTTTAGACCGGCGATTAACTTACCTGTACAATAAGATGTGTAAAACGTGCATTCTCCCGTTCAATTTCGAGCATCCAGATGGTATAATCATACATGTCTTGTGGAGCACTCTCGGAGTATGCATTTATTTGTAATAATGTAGACTTCAAAGATTTCTTATGCTGTTGTGCCCTCTATAGGACCAGCGACTAGTCGGCGTCAAGCTTAAAGTCCCTCTGAAATCAAAATTGAAGTTTTTTAGCTTTTAGTATGAATATGTTAGCCTTAAGGTTATGAATAAGCTGATGTGTTCCAAAACAATGACAAAATTCACATTTAGGAGATATAAGCATTCAAAACTTACAGTCTCTCACTTCCCTAAAATGGATCACGGATTTTTATGACATCACCGCGGACTCCAGCTTCTCATCAAATCTTCTGTCCAATCAAATGCTCTCTAGAATCTGAAGTCCCGCCCCTCCTACACTATAAACAGACGCTGAAGCTGCGGCTGAAATCGGTCATTTGTTCACACATTTACTAGTTTCTACCTGGTGAATGGAACATAGTGCACTATATAGGGGATAGGGAATCATTCAGACAGTGTAAATATGCCTTCCATGAAGTGTGGTTTCACGTTAGTGTCACGTGATCCACCGCAGCTTGCACACAGTCTGCTCCGGTCCAGAGACACAATAGCACAGAGAGGGTCATATCCATGAGTCGGCACAGACCACAAAACGAATCGGACTTATCTGAATTCTGCACAGAATGCTGTATTTTAAAATGATATGGAGATGATTAGGAGGATAAACGGTTAGAGATTAGGAGGAAACTGAGGTTTTACCGAGCTGTGATATAAACAAAACGCTATTGGCTATTTTAAAAAAGGGGAGGAGCTGTTCGATATGTCCCACCCCATCTTCCTGTTTAGTTGAAAACACATTGAATAATGCTGCGTGTTACAAGGCACTTCAGTGGGCCTTTAAAGCGTCATGGCAGAGCACTAAAGTCGACTAGTCGGTGCAACCCTTATCTCACGCATGATGCGTCATTTTAAAAACGCGACGCTCGAGTTAAAAGAAAAAAAAAGCATTTCGCTAGACTTTGCGTTTTTTCTACTTCACTGACCTGTATCTCGTGTTTTTAACTGTGTGATCGGTACGGGGCCAGTTTACACAGAAAGTGTTTTTACCGTTAAAAAATTTAAAAAACTGCGTGGTCTAGAGTCACGTTTTAACTTGAGCGCCACATTTTTAGGATGCCGTGTCATGCACAAAACACTACAAAAGACGCAAGCTCAACTGTCAAACACATCTATAAACGCATTTACTTTGGAAAAAAAAATGGAAAAGTAGCGCAGTGAAATGGAAAATGAGTGTGTGTGAACAGGTTTAGGGCCTATAAGGCCTGACTTCTGTGATTTGATTGGCTGTCTCAATCATTTTGACATTGAGGAGCGCTGTTAGACCGCTGGGGCAGACCGTCCTAAAAATGTAACTTTAAAAAAAAAAAAAAAAAAGTATCCTAACAACAAGCATGCGTAATAAAGTGAAGCAGTTGAAGATGAAGAATATCAAAGATTGGGGGGGACAATTTCTAATTATTCCCACATGAAAAAATACTACAGTAATTTATAGTAAATACTATAGTGTTTTTGAACCATACTATAGTAAAGTACTTGAATTAATTTGTTGTGGTAATTCTGTGGTAATATAACAACTATAGAAATATAAACAAATTACCCAATACTTTACTAAGTTTTCTACAACTATAGGGTATATTATACTACAATACACTACAGTTTACTGTAGAAAAAACTAAAGTATACTACAGTATTTATTACAGTTTATCAGTTCACTCTAGTTACTACAGTATGCTATAGCATTCATTAACAAAGTGTTGTAAATACTATAATATATACAGTTTACTATAATATGGTTCAAAAGCACTATAGTATTTACTATAAATTACTATAGTATTTTTTCATGTGGGTTGGGGGGACTTGTCCCCCTCAATGTCTATGGTGGTTATGGCCCTGGATTATTAAGACACAATTTGTGAGTTTTCTGACTTTTAATTGACATACTGTCAAGTCAAGTCATCTTCATTTATATAGCGCTTTTCACAATACATATTGTTTCAAAGCAGCTTCACAGTGACAATAGGAAAATTATTATCGAGCTAAAGTTGGTTTTTGATTGAATCACTTCCGTTGTAAAAATTGTTAATTATTACTTTAGGGGCCGCTTAAATGACACCTTTCCTACTGAAAAAAACCGAATACCTTTAATGCATTCTTGCCGTTCATTTAGTCTATAGGTTTGCGTGTTTGAGTGTGTATGTGCGCAGAAGCTTGGTCTTTTTTTAAAGGAACACTCCACTTTTTTTGAAAATAGGCTCATTTTCCAACTCCCCTAGAGTTAAACAGTTGAGTTTTACCGTTTTCGAATCCATTCAGCCGATCTCCGGGTCTGGCGGTACCACTTTTAGCATAGCTTAGCATAGTTCATTGAATCTGATTAGACCGTTAGCACCTCGTTATAAAACATGACCAAAGAGTTTCAATATTTTTCCTATTTAAAACTTGACTCTTCTGTAGTTCCTAGCCATATCGGCCTAGAAAATCGCAACTTTTCATTTTCCGTCGGTCTTAGTACACGATGTAACTACAGAAGAGTCAAGTTTTAAATAGGAAAAATATCAAAACTCTTTGGTCATTTTTGTGCGAGATGCTAACGGTCTAATCAGATTCAATGAACTATGCTAAGCTATGCTAAAAGTGGTACCGACAGACCCGGAGATCGGCTGAATGTATTTGAAAAAGGTAAAACTCAACTGTTTAACTCTAGGGGAGTTGGAAAATGAGCCTATTTTCAAAAAAAGTGGAGTGTTCCTTTAAAAAAAAGTGATATTTGCCAAATTACTTGTCTGATCCGCATAATACAGAAAAATTAGTTGTGTCCGCGGATCTATGCGAACTGGAATAATTTTGATAACGTTTTATCTATACATAGGGAAAGGAAAGGGAAGGAGGCCTTCGCAGGGGATAGTTTAGTTGAAACGTCAGGGCTGCGTTATCGTCATGTCTAGATGCAGGTCCTTCATCTCATCTGGATACGGCCTGGATCTGGCAGGCTGCGGCAAACCTCGGGATAAACAGAGAGAGACTAATATTAGCGTAGACGCCATTCTTCTTATGATGTAGCGAGTACATCAGGTGTTATGGGAAGTGTTCCCGGTTCTGGCTGACCTAATCTATGCAGCCTAACAATTTACATGATTTTAATTATAGAAGTAGATAATGTGTTATGTGTATGCAAGTTTAAACAGATGTGTTTTTAGTCTAGATTTAAACTGACAGAGTGTGTCTGCTTCCCGAACAGTGATAGGAAGACTGTTCCAAAGTTTAGGTGCTAAATAGGAAAAGGATCTACCGCTTGACATGGCTACTGTGAAGCCATGTGTCTTCTTGAAAGATTGTCATTTTGACTGGCATAGTCTAGAGTTAATATAATTGCCATCACTGTTGATTTTGTACCTGGTTAGAAGTAAGTGGAATGTCTAGTGCAATTTAAATAAGGACCTTTTCCCAAATCCGTCAGCTAACATTCCACTGAACACCCTAAACCAGACCAGAGTGGTTTCTGTCACAGTGAATCAACGGTCACTGTAATGGTGAGTGATTATGAGCACACTTACGCTTGTTTCAGTCAGGATGAGAGGTCAGGAGAGAGGTGACTCCTCACATCAGCTGGGCTGGACGTCATTCACATCTTTTTTTGTTTTTTGTTACTGTGCTCAACAGAATGCAGAACATTCTGGAAGTCCCCTAATGACTTGAGCTTGAGTTGAGGAGAGAACAGCACACATCAGTTCCCAGAGAGCCTGAATCACTGCAGGAAATAAAGGCCACGGCACATTCAAGCATGATGGACTCTCTGTCTCATCAGAGTGACAAATGGAGCCAAAAATGACTAATCATTCCAAAGAGAATTGCATAAAAAATTACAAAACAAAACTGTTTTGGAAGACAAAATAAAATATGTGGTTGAGGTTCATTTGTTCACTTTTATTTTCTTTGTCATCTTTGTTTATTAGCTGTTAAAATGCTTAGATAAAATGTATTGAAGTACATGAAGCATTTCAAATGCATATCTGTAGGGATTGAGAAGCAAAAAAATAACATTAAAATGTTATATTAACATTACAACATATTATACTATATGATATTTTACCCAACAGATCGTTAGTTAATGTACATGGGCCAATGATTTAATGCTTAGATCTATTCATTTGTTTAAAAAAACAGACAATATTTTATGATTTTTTTTACATGAAACCAACATACAGATAAAGAATATCACATTACATAACTTAACATAAAATAATAATTAAAAAAATAATAATAATTTGTTACATTTATATAATGCTTTTCTCCCACACAGTGATATACAGAGAGTTTAGGTGGATAATTTTTAAGTATTATATTTAAATTCTGTGTTATGTAAATGACACGTTTAATGATTTATTAAAGTTATAAGGTGTTACCAAACGAACAAGCTGAAACTTTTTCCTAGCAAAACAAATTCACCTATTATGCTCATGACACATGAATATGCAAATTGCTTTATATTATAATTTATTTACTAATATAAGACCTCTCAAGTGTGTGCATCATTTTTCAAAGTGTTCACTTCCCTAATAAATATAAAAAGCTACTTAAACAAAATTCTGTCCAAAAGTAGCATCCTCAGTTTGTCTGCTATGAATAAACTGCATCCACTCTGATGAATGGATACGCTCCAAAACCATGAATGCAAAACCTGCATGAGAGAATAATGCTTTATCAAGATTACATTTCATTAGGAGAGTGAAAAGTAAACTCTTCCAGGATTAGATCTTCTCTCTCTTTCTTTCCTCCTGTATTAATCTTAATTCTTCCTCTCTGCTTTTGGCCAGAGTCTCTTGGTAATGAATGCACGTTTGCTAAATGTTACATCTTGTTCATCCTTCATCATAACCGTACATTTCAGATGCCCAGACCACCTCCATTTGAGCACATCAGAGCTGGAGTCAAATTCATTATAGACATAACTTGATTTACAGCTTAAAGGGATAAAATGGAAATTCTGTTTTTATTTATTCCACTTCATGTTGTTTTTGTACTGGAAGAGAGTAGCCTGAACATTCTGATAAATTTCTCCTTTTGTGTTTCACGTAAAAGAAAGTCGAACAGGTTTGGAACAACACAAATGTGAGAATGATAACAAAATGTCCATTTCTCAGTAAACTTTTCTCTTTTATCTGAAGACATTTTCCTTTGTTCAGTTTCTTGCAGATGTTTTGGACATGTTTAATAAAAGCACAGAGAACGTGCTTTCACTCTCATAACAACAGGCATGAGAGGACAGATAAGGGTGAATGAGTCCATAGTGAATCACTTAGCTGTTCTGTTATCAGCCTGTTTTGTGTTGAATATTATCTTTAATTGTGTCTGTGTGTGTGTTTGTGTGTAATCGCTCAATATACTTTGTTACCTAGAAATCGGACTTTGGACCTTTTAACCTGGTACTACAAAATGCTCAAAATGGATCTTTGAAAAAAAAAGCATAATTTACTTTACTAACTAATGTCCTCTTGACCACTATTAAAAGCAGTCATTTAGAAATGCATCTCAATGGCTTGCCTAATTAATTTGCCCCAAATAGTCTAATCAGTAATTAATGCAAATCAGTGGAATGATAAATTAAATATTGACTCTAAACATAATCCTATTGGACTCAAATCTGTTTTTGTAATACCTTTTATATATACATCCATCATTCTATACATACCTGAAAAATTTAATTCCTTCCACATCATGTAATGATTTCTACTTTCAGGTTGCCATCATACTGTATGTGCACTGAAGAAAAAATGTTTCGAAATTGTGGTACAATAACTGATTTTATTTAATACGACTGAATTAGCCTGACTATATTAGATTGTTACAACAAAAATCATATTTAATGGTAGAAATTGCATGCACTCTGCAATTGTTTTTGCATCTTGTGCTGGCTGTGTTGCAAATGGTTGCAGCAAGGATGAGCAGATGCAGGATCTAGTTGCTGACAAAGAGCAGGACATCGAAGGAGATGACCAGGGCGGTGATGGTGGTGGGAGGAGCCAGGAGCAGGAGGAGCCAGGTGGGGACCCAGGGTGGAGTCGAGGGGGGGAGGAGCCATGGTGGAGGTTTGGCAGGGGGGATGACTGACAGAGATGTTTTTCTTTTTTTTTGATAATATAGCCTATCAATTTCATTAATTTTATCGAACATATTGGAAAGTTCAAATGTGAAAAAAAATAACACCACAAAACATCACAGTATTTATCAAATCCATTGCTAATCACTGATGTGTGTGCTGTTTTTTTCCAAAATGTCACTTTTTACAGGATTATGTCACTGAGGAACTGGCTTTTGTTAGTTAAAAATATACAAATGACAAACAGGTTGATTAAAAGGAAAAAAAATATTATGATAATTTTAAATATTGAAAAATAATCCCAAGAAAACTTGTTTTGTTTGAAACACCTGGAATATTTTCTCATTTCTTGACTAATATGATTTGATTTTTTTTTTAAATTCAATATAATAAGCCATAGGCTACATGAATGTGTATATGCACAGTAAAGGTGATGATACACGGGGCAACTTTTTGAGCAATGGGCAATGTTGCCGTCAACGGGCAACCTGATGAGACACAGGGCAACTAATTAGGGCAACAGACAGTTGGCAGCAACTAATCAGAGAGGAGCAAATCTATTGCCATTATTATAAACACTTGTTAGGCACTTTATTTCAACTTTTCAAATATTTTCTTAGTTTTTATTAAATATAAATGTCTTTCCGTTCTGATTTGTGATAGGAAAAGTTTGGAAAAAGGCAGATGCGAACCCGCGTCAAAAGCTACTTTCACGTGTCATACGCCCTACAGCTTACGCCACTACAGATAATATAGCCTATCAAATTCATTAATTTTATCGAACATATTGGAAAGTTCAAATATGAAACAAACCAAATAACACCACAAAACATCACAGTATTTATCAAATCCATTGCTAATCATTACTGATGCGTGTGCTGTTTTTTTTTCCAAAATCTCACTTTTTACAGGATTATGTCACTGAGGAACTGGCTTTTGTTAGTTAAAAATATACAAATGACAAACAGGTTGATTAAAAGGAAAAAAAAATATTATTTACATAATAATCCCAAGAAAACTTGTTTTGTTTGAAACACCTGGAATATTTTCTCATTTCTTGACTAATATGATTTGATTTTTTTTTTTATTCAGTATAATAAGCCATAGGCTACATGAATGTGTATATGCACAGTAAAGGTGATGATACACGGGGCAACTTTTTGAGCAATGTTGCCATCAACGGGCAACCTGGTGAGACACAGGGCAACTAATTAGGGCAACAGACAGTTGGCAGCAACTAATCAGAGAGGAGCAAATCTATTGCCATTATTATAAACACTTGTTAGGCACTTTATTTCAACTTTTCAAATATTTTCTTAGTTTTTATTAAATATAAATGTCTTTCCATTCTGATTTGTGATAGGAAAAGTTTGGAAAAAGGCAGATGCGAACCCGCGTCAAAAGCTACTTTCACGTGTCATACGCCCTAGAGCTTATACCACTACAGACGTTAAACAGATCGCGTCTTTTTAGTATTTAACTGAAAACATTCGATGGCTAAATTACAGCCTACGCACATTAAATTGGACACCTGTTGGTATTTTAAGCATTAAATGAGGTAAATTTCCTGTTTTGGGTTGACACATGACAACTTCCCAGCATAAAAAGATATAAGTTCACGCTCCTTTTCTTCGCCGAGAGGCCGCCATCTTGTTTGAATTTTTTCTGAAATCTCCAATCTCCAAGCAATCTGATTGGAGGATCTCAAAAAATTGCCTATGACCGATCTAAAGTATCCCGATAGAAATTTGTTGCTCATTCTCAATGGGAAAGCGCCCAAGCAACATTGCCTGGCAACATTGCTCAAAAAGTTGACAGAACACGTCTCTGCGTCTAAAAACGCGAGACACAGCGCTCAGGAATGGTTTTAAAAAAAGCGCAGCACAGAACGCGAACAGAATAGATAGATACTATTTTTGACATGGAAAAAAGAAAATAATCGCACTGGCTATGGCCTCCTCCGCCATGTTGCCATCAAATAAAACAGCTGCCATGCCAACTTGCTACTGTAAACAAAATCTTGCAACGCTTGCCCCGCCTCCGAGTTCTTCTGATTGGTCCACTGCTTTGGAACTGACATTGACGAGCGGCACTGCATCTTTTAACTTGCCACGGCATCTTAAAAACGCGGCACTCGTGCAAGGCGCTGCAGAAGACATGAGATGTAACGGTCATACACGTCCGTGTAGCGTGTTTACATAGAAAAACAATGGAAAAGTAGCGCGTTGGAATAGGAAAACGTGTTCTGTGTGAACGGCCCCTAAGAATGGCCCATAGAACAACTAAAGTTCAGCTCACATTCCCATCTTCAATTCAGCCGAGGCAAAGCCATTTGCCCCTGACCTCACTGTTGAATGGGTCACCTCTGCACTCCATTACTGTTTCAGCCTCCAACAGCTCACACAATTACCAACAGGAGCTCATTGGACGAGATGGGCAGGGGACACTACAACAACAAAACACAGTAAACAATGGTGGACCAAGAATAGCACTGAGCAATGGCCAGAGAAGAAGCTGAGGAGGTACTGAGCTATTGACAAAATCTTTCCACCAACACATGCACTTCATGAAAGAATATAATTAAAATACTGAATGACTTCTTTAAGAAAAGCCTCTGCGTATGTGTCAGGTCCACTGTAATGGTTGAGAAACAGATGCTTCCTTTGCTGTGAGCCAAATCAACAATGACTGGTATTTAGCCCTGCCCTTCTGCTTACCCTGTCTTTCCTAATATAGCTTCTCAAATGCCCTGGCCTTTCTGGAAAAGAACCACAAAATGTTCCACCTACCCTTAAGTCCAAACTTTCAGATAGATTGAGAGAGACTGAAAAGACCTCGGGTGACATGACCTGACCAGCAAAACAAAGCCAAAACCACCAACACTGGAAGATTGTGTTGCATAAACATGACAGGTGGATGCTCACGTCTTATTATATCACGTTGCGCTAGTTGCATCACAACTACAAAGAAAAAAATGAATTGGCAAGTTGAACATATGCAGTTTATATTCTAATCTAGTCGTATCTTCATCGGTGTATGTTGAGTTTTGGATGCTGGGGTTCAACGTGAAATCAAAACTAAATGTATTGCTTGCAAAAGATTTTATTTCATCAGTAGAGTAAGAAGTTTAATATCCCTCTAGACCAGAGATGTCACTACACACATCTCATCTCAACACATTTATTGAATGGCTATGGGTTTATTATTTTTTATCGCAATATCAGCATTTGTGAGATTTAAAACAGTTTACAGTGATTCAACCTTAATGTTATGAAGCAACGAGAATGACTTTATTCAACAATATCTAGTGATGGGCGATTTCAAAACACTGCTTCATGAAGCTTTACGAATCTTTTGTTTCAAATCAGTGGTTCGGAGCGTGTATCAAACTGCCAAAGTCACGCCCCCCAGTGGTGAACCAGTGAAATTTTGAAACACTAATGACGTAACGAAGCCTCGTTTACTGAAATCACGTGACTTTCACACTCCAAACCACTGATTCGAAACAAAAGATTCGTAAAGCTTCGAAGCTTCATGAAGCAGTGTTTTGAAATCGCCCATCACTAGATAATGTTGAATAAAGTCGTTATTTTGTTTTTTTGGCACACAAAAAGTATTCTCGTCGCTTCATAACATTAAGGTTGAACCACTGTAGTCACATGAACTGTTTTAAATATGTCTTTAGTAGCTTTCTGGGCATCTGAAAGTGTTAATGATCTTGCTGTCAATGAAGGTCTCACTGAGCCATTGGATTTCATCAAAAATATCTTAATTTGTGTTCTGAAGATGAACGAAGGTCTTACAGGTGTGGAACGACATGAGGGTGAGTAATTAATGACAAAATTTTCATTTTTGGGTGAACTAACCCTTTAAGAAATGCACTACACAAATAAAAGTGACTTGAATGTACATGCTCACATCTAAATACGGTATGTTACAATTTAACAGTAAATTCGTACTGTTCTTGATAGAGGCATGTTCTGCATCTCCCCCATGGCTGCTTTTGAATGACCGTTCGTTGAGAAAGAGGCTCTTTGCAGAGCTAACTGAACCATTCTTCACTGGCGTGCTGATCCATCAGCAAGACCAATGTCAAACCAGCACTAATTAGTATAAACCAGCATGGAAGTCCTGGTCCAAACTCATCATTTTGGCAGAAACATGTCCTGGGGGATGTGGGTTGGGATCAGGGTCAGCTATAGGTCAACTGTCAGTGATGGGATGTAGAACAGGAGTGCAAACGTGAGCGCCCACAGTTGAGATACTGATCAAGCCCTCCCTTTGTGAAAAAGAAATACAATTTGGGATACTTTAAAAAGAGTATATTTATAAAGGAAATAATGTACTTAAGTGCAAACTGAATGTAATGTTTTCAGACACTTAGTTGCATGTTATTTCAATTAAATAAAAATGTATTACAGTTTAAATTTATATTACATGCAATTAGTTGAAGTTGAGTACTTTTTTTGACACACTTACAGTAAGTAGGCCTCTATTGAGAGCAAAGTCACCGAACCTCTCAAGATCCAGAAAGCTGCTAAAAACATATTTAAAACAGTTCATGTGACTACAGTGGTTCTACCTTAATATTATAAAGCGACGAGAATAATTTTTTGTGCGCCAAAAAAACTAAATAACGACTTTTCAGCAATATCTAGTGATGGCAGATTTCAAAACACTGCTTCATGAAGCTTCGAAGCTTTACGAATCTTGCGTTCGAATCAGTGGTTCGGAGTGTGGCCTTTTATTTTATTAATATGATCATATCTGCAAGTAAAATTTAAAACATATATAAACTTTGATGATTTGAAGTAAACTATAAGTGTACATTCAGTACACTTCACAAGGGCTTTGGTAGCTGTCTAGTTTAATTAGGAGATTTTCCTGATCCCCTATCTTGAAAGATGTAGTGAAAAAGTAACTGTTCCTGCAAGCAGAGACACGTGGAAAATGGCATTCAGTCCTGTAATATACACAGCCAGTGACTTTGACAAAAATAATTTATCACAGCCGTTTTTGTGGTCGGCACAACTGTCCCTTCATGACTTATCCATAAGGTCGGGGGGAGGAGGAGAAAAACAGCATAACGTCTTCGATTTATTATTGTGAAGGGTGAGAGTTATGTCTCTCTATGAAAGTGGCCGAGGAGACAGAGCATTGAGCTCTGACAAGCGTTGGTTGTAGCCTTATAGGATTTTTCTCTGTGGCTGAGAATTGATCACGCAGCAGTGCTTGGTGAGAGGCAGAGACAAAATTGCTCTTGTCAGGGTCAGGCAGCTGTCAAGACACCATCCAGACCTGATTAATAGAGTCCAGGCGTAAGCCGGCTCGCAGGGGAGCTCTCCGGAGAACCAGAACCGTGCTTAGAACACTGCACTGCTGCTGCTAAATTCGCTAATGTCTGAAACACAGGTAAATTGGATCTGGCAACATTTCTGAGCAGTTACAACATGATAAATTAGATGCTTTTCTGTGAGAACACAATCCAAAGCACAATCCATGAACTATTTGATCAGACGAGCTACTGTAGGGCACAGGCTAATTCAGTTCTGAGGTGCAAACTCGAGCAGATCAACAGAAATGTTAACGATGTTGAACACACTTAAAAGAGCTGAAGATAAGGTGAGGAGTCTCCATTAACATGATGAGATAATAAGCTTGGGTGAACTAAAAAGAGCTTTAGACTAGTGATGTTCCCAAAGATGAATAAATACCTCATTCTGAAAAATAGAAAAGTATTTATTTGATGACTTTCCAAAACCAATAAAGTGTTATTTTGAACACACTTCATATTAGGTAACTACTATGTACTTGCATACTGTCCTAACCTAAGGTTAGGACAGGTTTGGTGGTATGGTTAGGTTTAAGTGTGGGTTAAGGTGTAACAGAAGGGTCAACAGTGTAGTTATGAATGTAATTACAGAAATTAATTACAGCTGTAATTACATATTTTTTAAATATAAGTATTTTTAGGTGTCAGTATTCAACGTGATCTCATGAGAATACGTGTGTATTTTTACGTAAAGTGTGGTTCTACCACACGTACATTTACTTACGTTTTCATACACACAAAAATGTACAATATTGACGTACTTATAGCACTAAAACGTAAAAATACTTATGTATTAACAGCAATAAAACGTAAATCATTTACGTATCCAAGTGTGAATGTGTATGAATTCCCATGTATTAATATTAAAATCGTGGCATTAATGTTTTAAATCTGTTGTATTCAATTGTCATATCAATACATGTTTTTAGTCTAATTTATTAAATGCAGTTTACTCATCTACTTAATATGAAATAACATTTCTGTTCGTGACTTGTGCTGCAAACTCGTTTCGGAGGATTACTTAATGTTAAACAAGACTACACTTTGAAACCTTAAAATGAATAAAATTTCTGTAATTGTTTAACCATTTTGTAATATTTAGTTTGTTTGCTGTGTGACACAGAAGGCGTTTTCTATGCAGCGACTGACAATACAACCATAAGATACACCAAAGGACAACATAAATTCACAAATCACATCCATTTTATTTGTTTGCTGTACTCCAAATCTTTAGAATCCATATGTTTATAAGGAACAGATCCAAATTCAGCCCTTTATCCGTCGATCTTCATCTTCATTCTCAGCAGCGACCGTCACAGTCAAAGCCAGCGTTATGATTCAAATTTGAAAGTTGCGCCCTCTGAGAAGCGTTACGACATGGTTTACGGCACTGATATCGAACGCTCATTGGTTCTCACCTGCTTCGTCACAGATTGCGACCTGCCGTGTTTCAGTGGATTGACATTTGAAATGAGTGCGCGCCTTCACGGAGAGAAGCCGGATTCATTTGTTTTTATGGATTAATAACTCTGTACCCCATAACAAACTATTACCGCCAGAGAGGACTGCGACTGCAACTGCAACTCATCATCATTTGAACTACTTTTGGTACCACTTTTGACATTTTCACAATAAATAAATTATTGTGATTACGCTTGTTATTCTTTTATTTATAACAGTATAGTGGTTATGGTTATGGGTAGGTTTAGGGGTAGGTGTAGGATTAGTGGCTCAAAATATCGTTTTAATGTTATATTTTTACTAAAATTGTCATTTTCCTACAAATTTCTGTCCATTATGTTTTATTCTTTTAACATTCTGTATAAAATGGGTATGTTTAGGTTCGGGATGGGGTTTAGGGATCTTACATTTATCTACAAAACGACAAAAGAGAAATTATACATATATCTTTATGACATGAAAGATTCGTGAATATTTTACGTTTTTTCGCTGAAAAAAAGTATTTTTACGTTTTAGTGCTATAAATACGTCAATATTGTACGTTTCAGCACCTTTCTAAACGTACAAAAATGTACGTTTTGTGTCTTTGAAAGTTACGTATTTATACCTATGTATTAACAATGAGACCAGGCTGCAGTATTACAGTGTAATTATACATTTAAGTACTGAGTAATAATAATTAACTGCATGTACTTACTATAGGTTTAGGGTTAGGGTGAGGGTTTGGTTTAGGGATAATTGCATGTAATTATGCCCAATTTTTTATAGTTATTACTACAGTAACTACATGTAACATGTGTAACAATGACACTGTAAAATAAATTGTTGCCGTATATTTTTTTAAAGTACAGTGTAAAAACACGGTGATAAAGCCAGGTAGTAAGGCATGAGGACACAGGACAAATAAAGTCAAGAATAAAGACAAACTAAAAAAGAAATACAAACTAAATCAACCTAAAGGGTTGGTTCACCCAAAAATGAAAATTCTGTCATTAATTACTCACCCTCATGTCGTCCCAAACCTGTAAGACCTTCGTTCATCTTCATAACACAAATTAAGATGTTTTTGATGAAATCCAAGGGTTTCTGAACCACACATAGGCAGCAACGTCATTGCACCTTTTGAGGTCCAGAAAGGTATTATAATAGTCAACATTAAAATAGTCAACGTGACTGCAGTGGTTCAACCTTAATGTCATGAAGCGACGAGAATACTTTTTGTGCACAAAAACAAAACAAAAATAATGACTTTATTCAATTGAACTGTTGTCATACACAGTTAACATAGTGCAACGCAGTGCAGGCTTCCGTGTTTATGTCCGAACGCTGTAATGGGGTACCCCAGGGATCAGTTCTTGGACCTCTCCTCTTTTCCATATACACCACATCACTGGGACCCATTATAAAGGGACATGGTTTCTCCTACCATTGCTATGCTGATGCCACACAGCTCTACTTTTCATTTCAACCACACAATCCCACGGTAGCTGCACAGATCTCAGACTACCTGACAACCTACAAGTCAACCTAGCGAAGACAGAGCTTCTTGTCTTCCCAGCCACACCGTCAGTACAGCACAACTTTACCATTCAACTAGGTTTAACAGTAATAATCCCATCAAGTTCAGCCAGGAATCAAGGGGTAATCTTTGATGCCCAGCTGATATTCAAAGACCACATTGCTGCTACGGCACGATCATGCAGGTTTGCACAGTACAACATCAAGAAGATCAAACGCTTCCTAACTGAGCGTGCAATACAACTTCTCATCCAGGCCCTTGTCATTTCTAGGCTGGACTACTGCAATGCTCTTCTGGCTGGACTTCCAACTTGTGCAATCAAACCCCTACAAATGATCCAAAATGCGGCTGCACTGGCTTCCAGTTGCCTACAGGACGGCCACGGGCTCCACACCTCTACACCTCCACTCTCCCTTACGAGCCTGTAAGTGAGCGGCGCCTCGTGGTACCATCACAGAGAGGCACAAAATCACTCTCAAGAATGTTTTCCTTCACTGTTCTTTGCTGGGGGAATGACTGTCCCAAGCATATCTGGACAGCCGAATCCCTGATACTTTTCAAGAAATAGCTGAAAACTCATCTCTTCCATGAGCACTTAACTTCAGAATAATTCACTATTTTAAAAAAAATACACTAATTTCACTATTCCTTCACCTATGCTCTTACTATTCCTTAATCCCTCCATATTCTAGCCTGTATCCTGAACGACGGCTGAAAGTTTGTAACTAATTTGTATTAATTAATAACCTTCTTGTGTTTATTGCCACTTTAGATGAATCGCTTGTTGTATTCCTCAATTGAAAGCATCTGCTAGATGAATAAATGTAAATGTAAGATGTTACACTTGTTGTCATTATAAATAAAAAAGAAAAACTGTAATTTAAGGAATTACATGCATTTTGTTAAATGGAAATGGAGCAGAGAGAACTCTAAAGTGGACTTTTCAATCAGTTTTAATTCACTTCCAGTTTAAACCACGGGTTTAATTAAATATTTTTGACATTGCAACCAATGCATATACAGATAATGGCTTCACTGCACTGTAGTCATTCTAAAACACTAGTTCACTCATTAGTGGCCACCTGCATGGACAGGAAATGAGACACACATAGGTGTCTCACTAGATCTGTCCTTGTTCTCCTCAACATTATACTCACCCTTCTTCTTTGTACAAAGAGTACTTTGTAATGCAACCAAAGTGGTCAAAACAAAAAAGAAAAAAAATGCATAATTCAGAATTACAACTGTGTGTTAAGAGTGGACTTTGCCTTGCAGTGAGCAGAGATAATGTTGTTGAGATGCTGTCATTTGTTGGCATTCTTAAGGGCTTTTCACACTGCGCTTAACCCCGGATTATTGTCGTTCTAAACACCGCTTTTAACCCCGGGTAAAGGAGCGTTTCAAACTTGTAATTTAGATGCCGGGTTAGCACCGCTTTTCACCCGGTGTTATGAAACCCTGCTCTGGAGCAGGGTTAGCACCGCTTTTGCGCTGTTAACCCTGCATTGCGGTGCCAAACTTGTACAGTGTGAAATGATGCAGTGTTAGAATGTTACAACTAGATACTTAGCAACCGAGCCTTATATTTACGCGCTTTGGGCAGTCATGGAAACACCGCGCGATGTATAAACAGTCGTTTCTGCGTATGACAGAAAAAATGTCAAACGGCGATGGAAAACGCGACAATTGGAGTGAAGAAGAGACCGTCAGTCTTACCTTTATAGTTTGAAAAGTTCACCCAGAAAAAAACTAAATATTTAAAAAATATTTCAGTCAGCAATGTGTAATATGAGGACGCGCAATGCTAGAGCCTTTATTTAACCCTTTCATGCATGAATTATGGAAAAAAATTCTAGATTTTTTAAAGATTCTTTTTATTACTTTGATATGATGCTAAAATTGAAATTCATTTTCATTTTTACAAAATTCAGTTTTATTTAAAAATTATTTAACTGTCCACGTATGTGGACACCATGCAACAAAGGAGTAAAATGGGACATAAAGCCACAGCTGACAATATGGAATATTGTGGGTTTTGTTAATGGCATGTTATGCTATGTATATCAGCTCAGTTATTTAAACAATAATATTACAGTATAATAACAATACAATAACAATAAAATCTCTCGCATCACTCTCTGCATCACTGTCTGTCTCAGAGTTGCGCTTTGCTGCCACATAATCCTCATCGCTGCTGTCACTATCACTTCCACTGTCCTCTGGGATATTCTCTATTATTCTGCACTGAGTCCTTGACCTATGCTATCCCTGTTTGGAAGGCAAAATGCAAATTTGTCTTCATATGAATGTGTAAAGTAGCCATTTAATGCCGTAATATGTAATTTTGAATGGTTATTAATGTTAATATATTTGTTAAATGTCTGTTTTATTACAATATAAGACAATTCATAACATCTTTGAAAAAATAGAATAGATATACTAGCAGGTTACAGAAATCAGACTTTATGGAATCTGACTCCACTGTTGCATGACGTCCACATACGTGGACAATTGGTTTTTTGTTTATAAAAACTACATTTTACTCTAAATTTTAGTTCATAAAATACTAACATATTCATCACACTTTATTGTATATACTTTTTTTTACCTCAATTGACTTGTATAAAAGTTACTTATAAAAATATACCTTGTATAAAAGTTTTTCACAGATATGCCTGGGACATTTAGCACATGGCTATCGCTGTCAGCCATCCTGGATTAATGATGTCATCAAGCAATGAATATTTGGAATGCAAGATAGTAGACTCTGTTACAATATTGCTGTCAATCTACTGACACTGCCCTCAAGTGGTTTGGAGAAAAATACCATGATAAATGAACCCTAAATGGAGTTAAAATAACTGTCCACAAATGTGGACACCATGCATGAAAGGGTTAAAAAGGTCACGTGCTGTGTTTGTCCAGTCAGTGACACTGACATCGTAAATATGCAGATAAGGACTTTAACCCGGGGTTTAGGAATGTGCAGTGTGAAACTAGCTTATGAATGCCCAGGATTAACTGTCAACCCAGGGTATGGTATGAGCAATATGAAACGTGAATAAAGATAACCCAGGATTCTGTTTACCCGGGGTTTAGAATGACCCAGGATTAACTATTTCAAGTGTGAAAAGCCCTTTAGGGAACATTGGGATCCTCAAGTCTCAGGAAAGTTATTGCATTTTAATGAAATATTATGAAGATAGGATCACTGAACAATTAATTATTCAAAATAGGATAAATAAATTTGTATTAAAGCAATATTCTCAAACTCATTTAACAGCATTTGTGAAACAGAAGCTGTGATATCTTTTCTACCCTATTCTGATGTATATCCGAGTCAAACGACTTCTCGAACAAGAAAAAATGTAGGGTGGGACTTTTTTTATTCATGGAGAATTGATTGGATGGTTGTGGTTTGCTATTGGTGGATCTCATGTGAGTGACAGGTTGTCCCACCCTTGTGCCAGTAAACGTCATCAGAGAAGAGATGGAGGGAGGAGACGTTATTCTGATTGAAAATTACAAGGACACGTGAATTTAAAAAATGATGTGCATGGATAAATCATATATAATAAATACTGCGATATTCCATAAAAATCTGAGAATCATGGTGACTTTAAAATACTTTGATTGTATAACACACTACAGTTAAAATTATAATAAATTACTTCACATGTGGTTTAGTGCCTTAGTAAACACATTAAATTAAGTGTACTTCTTTAAAGCACAACAAAAGATTATTAAAACAATTATTTAAATTGTATTTAAAAAAAACTTTTAATTTGACATTATTAAAAAGTACTTGTGTTAGTGAACTTTCATAAAAGTGTACTCTCTTTAAACACACTTAAGTGGGATTTTATATCATGTGCAAATATAGTTCGCTATACAGGTGCTGGTCATATAATTAGAATATCATCAAAAAGTTGATTTATTTCACTAATTCCATTCAAAAAGTGAAACTTGTATATTATATTCATTCATTACACACAGACTGATATATTTCAAATGTTTATTTCTTATAATTTTGATGATTATAACTGACAACTAAGGAAAATCCCAAATTCAGTATCTCAGACAATTAGAATATTGTGAAAAGGTTCAATATTGAAGACACCTGGTGCCACACTCTAATCAGCTAATTAACTCAAAACACCTGCAAAGGCCTTTAAATGGTCTCTCAGTCTAGTTCTGTAGGCTACACAATCATGGGGAAGACTGCTGACTTGACAGTTGTCCAAAAGACGACCATTGACACCTTGCACAAGGAGGGCAAGACACAAAAGGTCATTGCAAAAGAGGCTGGCTGTTCACAGAGCTCTGTGTCCAAGCACATTAATAGAGAAGCGAAGGGAAGGAAAAGATGTGGTAGAAAAAAGTGTACAAGCAATAGGGATAACCGCACCCCGGAGAGGATTGTGAAACAAAACCCATTCAAAAATGTGGGGGAGATTCACAAAGAGTGGACTGCAGCTGGAGTCAGTGCTTCAAGAACCACTACGCACAGACGTATGCAAGACATGGGTTTCAGCTGTCGCATTCCTTGTGTCAAGCCACTCTTGAACAACAGACAGCGTCAGAAGCGTCTCGCCTGGGCTAAAGACAAAAAGGACTGGACTGCTGCTGAGTGGTCCAAAGTTATGTTCTCTGATGAAAGTAAATTTTGCATTTCCTTTGGAAATCAGGGTCCCAGAGTCTGGAGGAAGAGAGGAGAGGCACACAATCCACGTTGCTTGAGGTCCAGTGTAAAGTTTCCACAGTCAGTGATGGTTTGGGGTGCCATGTCATCTGCTGGTGTTGGTCCACTGTGTTTTCTGAGGTCCAAGGTCAACGCAGCCGTATACCAGGAAGTTTTAGAGCACTTCATGCTTCTTGCTGCTGACCAACTTTATGGAGATGCAGATTTCATTTTCCAACAGGACTTGGCACCTGCACACAGTGCCAAAGCTACCAGTACCTGGTTTAAGGACCATGGTATCCCTGTTCTTAATTGGCCAGCAAACTCGCCTGACCTTAACCCCATAGAAAATCTATGGGGTGTTGTGAAGAGGAAGATGCGATATGCCAGACCCAACAATGCAGAAGAGCTGAAGGCCACTATCAGAGCAACCTGGGCTCTTATAACACCTGAGCAGTGCCACAGGCTGATCGACTCCATGCCACGCCGCATTGCTGCAGTAATTCAGGCAAAAGGAGCCCCAACTAAGTATTGAGTGCTGTACATGCTCATACTTTTCAGTTGGCCAAGATTCCTAAAAATCCGTTCTTTGTATTGGTCTTAAGTAATATTCTAATTTTCTGAGATACTGAAATTGGGATTTTCCTTAGTTGTCAGTTATAATCATCAAAATTAAAAGAAATAAACATTTGAAATATATCAGTCTGTGTGTAATGAATGAATATAATATACAAGTTTCACTTTTTGAATGGAATTAGTGAAATAAATCAACTTTTTGATGATATTCTAATTATATGACCAGCACCTGTATACTTTTAAGATCTGAAGTACACTACACATGCACAATTAATCATGCTTCTTTTTCACAAGGGTTTTTAGAGAAGAAGTGTTTTCATGTTTCTTCTCGTCAGTCCTCCAAAAACATTCTAATAATTGAACTTCATAACCTCAGTTTTTGCTTTTTTAGGCCAAAAAGAATTTTTCTGGTAATCAACGTTATGCCAAAAATGTTGCTGAGTTTAACTTGTATTGAATCCAGAATATTCCTTTAAGAAAGCAAATAGGTTCTTTTTTGATTCCACATACATTTACAAACTGCTGTGGCAGCTTCTGCATTTTCTACCGCTGAAAACACTGAAAGATGCATGCACTAACGCATAATACACCAGGGAAAAGTACACCATCTGGGATCCTATGGCATAATATTTAACACACTGTGATATTGGATGGACTAATCAGTACAGATAGTATGTGATTTAGCATGCAACCAGAGAAAACACATTATCTGGTTCCTTCCTGAGTGGAGCTGCGGACTGACCTCTACCAGACCAACCAGTCGGCATGGAAACCAACCACCTCAGCTGTGCGCTAATTAGAGTCATCGTGTGCTGATCAGCCACTCCCCGGCACAAGCTTCCGCTCCGGAGAACACTGCAAGACACCGCTCTCACCTGATGGACTTATTAGCAAAAGAACAGTCACCAAGTGTTTACTGAGTGAATATCTCATATTCACGTTCACACCAAACTCTCTGGAGAGAAGGAGTGGGAGACTCGGTGGCTCTGTAAATGCAGTCATTGAATCTGTGCACCAAGTCAAATTGTTTCTTCTCTCTGGAGCAAAGAAAAAGCTTTCCATATAAGTCCAATTAAAGTTCCAGTATTTTGGAACAATGCTCTATGTCATGGACTGACTCCATCAAAAACAAATTACACCTCACAATGTGATGTATTACTCTGGCAGGAGACTCAAGGGACAGAGAGGAATGAACCGACAACAGTCTGGAAAAGACATTTATCACACGATGGGTGACGGGGAAGAACAATTCTTTGGTCAGCTTTTCCTGGGCTGCATCCCAATTCACATACTTCTACAACACAACAAAAGTATGTAATTAGTGGTGGGTGGGAAAGTTTACATAATTTTAAGTATGTAGTACAATAGTATGACAGTATTGGGACATATTTCATAAGTATATCATGTTTATATTCACGGATTTAAAGGACACCTATTATGCTGAATCCACTTTTACAAGGTGTTTGGATATAAATGTGTGTTGGCAGTGTGTGAACACAACTACCCCACAATGATAAAAATCCCCATTAAACCAAAGCAGTCTCATTAGACAAGCCGTTTTGATTCTCTGAGTAATGTGACGTCACATTACTCATGCCCCGCCCACGACCGCTGACTGACAGTCCTGTATTACCATAGTTTCCGCCCTCAGCGAGCTGTACGCCGTCCGCCATTTTCTCCACACTCGAGCAGCTGTAGCGACAACAATGTCTGGTAAGTAATTGAGATGTTTTGTTGTTGGATGTAAGAGCGAACAGTCTTCATTTACTGACATCTGAGCCGTTGAAGGCAGTGGATTAGTTTTATTTTTGAAGGGAATGCGCCACAGATCTGATATACACATACGATTTCTGTAACGTTGCCGGCTATTTACGTTCACAGACATAACTGACTGTGTTTATGTGAACTGTGTGTGTTTTTGACAGAACCTTGTGCGTATTTGACAGTTTAAACAAAACAAAAAATGTGAAAGAGACGTTACTTACGAGACTTGACGTCTGACAGCTGTCTGTGTGTGTGTGCTTCAGATAAGTGCACTCAGAAAACGATCCATTAGAAGTTTAAACTGATATAGCTTTAAAACGCGTGAAAATAATAAACTTTAATGATGAAAGAAACTATGCTATCCGAGAGTGTTTGCGATATAGATGATAATCAAAACCAGGGTTGCCAGGTTTTCACAACAAAACCCACCCAATTGCTCCTCAAAACTAGCCCAATCGCATTTCAGGGGGAGTCCCACGGTAAAAATCGTGTTCCAGGGGGTAAAATTCGCGTTTTTGGCGGGACTCCCCTGGTAAAATTCGCATTCCAGGGGCTAAATATCACGTTATTTTGGGTCAATTCAACCCGCGGACATGAAAAACAACCCGCGGAAACCGCGGACTTGGCAACGCTGATCAAAACCAAGCAGATGTCTTGTTAATATTTGGCAGACAATCGGATTGAGGCAGGAACTGTGATCGTGGAGAGGGGGCGGGGCACAGCAGCTCATTTGCATTTAAAGGCACATGCACGAAAACAGCCTGTTCATGTAGTCAGAAATGGGTATTTACAACATGGATTTATAAATGATCTGTGAGGTATTTTAAGCTGAAACTTCACAGACACATCACTTTACATCTTGTAAAATGGGCATAATATGTGACCTTTAATAAAAACTGCTCTGGAAGTGTTTAATTCCTGGATATTTTTGTACAATTATGAAAATTAACCATGGTTTTACTACAAATAAAACCAAATTATTGTAATTAAACCTAGGTAACCACAAATTAACCATGGTTTTGCTACACTAACCATAGTTTAACCATGGTATTTGTAGTAAAACTGGTTATATAAATGGTAATCAATCCACCAAAAAAAAAAAAAACATGGTTACTATATTTTTACTATAATAAAACTATGGTTAATTTTCATAAGGCTAGTCAAAAGACAACCATCACAGATTCTCTTCTATAGGGCATGGGTGGGCAATTTTAGCCTACGCTTGTGAAAAATAAATACACTTTAGCATACTTTTAATTTAAAGGAGTACTTATTACAGAAATAACAAACATTAAAAGAATATACTTATATAATGTTTTTGGACACTTAATTGCAATTAAATACAAATATATATTGTATTTTAAAGTTATATTAAAGGTGCAATATGTATTTTTTCATCCGCTACAGGTCGCCTATTCAAAACAAAGGCGTAGCTTGATGACGCCAAGTTTGAGCGAGAAATCTTGGGACGTGCTCTTCACCTCACAGCCGGTGGAAAAGAATCAGGATAGGACTCGGGCAGAAATCATGTTCATGGATGAGATTATTAACATTACTGTAGTATGAAGCAGAGCAGAGACGAGTGTTGTGGGAACTGAACGAGGCCGCTGGAGCGATTGTTAATGAGAGACAAATGCAGCAGAACTTTTATTATGCCACAGTCGCCGGCGCCACTTCCGCTTTTCCGGTCATGAGTATGAGGTAACACAGCTCCGTTTATTATAATAGATAAATTTGAGTGTGTTGAAAATGATGTTATAAGGTTACTCTGTGCGTTCGCTCGGAGGCTGCTGTGAGACACTTGTTGCACACTGCAGTAAGACAGAGCGATTTTAGAATATCATATTAAATGCTGGATGGCTTGTGTTGATAAATGGCATGCAATTAATTTTAAAACGTATTGTATGATGGAGAAAATTCTGTATTACTGTTACTAAAAATAAAGCTGCATCTGATTATGCTATGTTAGCTACTTCACAAAATAGTGTTTTTCTCTGAGGCATGGTAAAGCATGGTACTCGCAAAAAATCAAGAAAATTAGATTTAAACAATAAGACTAAACGTGTTGAGCTATATAACAATAATTCGTTTTCTGTCTATAAATGTATCAAAACAGATGTTCCCTTGTCTAATAAAACATGTAATATATTAAAGCATCTTTGGTGTTTCCATGGTTTCTACAAAATAAAACCAGAAACTGAGGTATGACGCTATTGACAGGCAACTCCTCACACGTCCCGGAGCCTTGGTTAAAATAGCAATTTTTTCATGATTTACAAATAGTTGGAAACATTTGGGATATTGTAAGTACTCAACTGAACAAAATATATAACACTGGCCCAGTGGTTTGTGGATATTATAATGCAAAAATTTTATATTAACATATATTAAACAATATATTAAAATCTTAACATATTGCAGCTTTAAATGCAATTAGTTGTAATTTTTATGTGTAATTTCATAATTACTTCTATTGTCTTTGAATTATGGTTAAAGTGTACTTCAGAATGCTAGAATGGTAAACTAAAATGTTATTTAATGTCATTTCTATTGAAACATGTATGTCGTGTTTAAATATACTTGTAATTACACATTTGTAATGAAGTTAAAATTTAGTACATTTAAAGGGGTCATGAATTGAGAAATCAACTTTTCCTTGAGCTTTTGATATATAAGAGGTCATCATACTATAAGAATAATATCCTGTAAGTTTCAGAACTGAAAACTTCCTTGTTAGTCAAATAAAAGTTTTTATTGACACCAGGCCCAGCGAACAACTCGTTCTGGATAGATAGAAACGTCGCCTCCACAGAAGAAATCGACGTCTACTTCATCATTGCAGCGTTAGCCCCGCCCACTGGCGCGTTAGTGAGATGAGGAGGAGAGAAGAGCGACACAGGACTAAAATAACATTATATAACATTTGTCTATGTGTCAGTAAATCAAACCAGTGACTAAACGGTCAACTTCACGTTGTTTCTCTTAGTAGGATGAAAATAATCTGTTAATTAAATTATATATAGAAAGCGATCAAAGAACGCTCCCTTTGCAATCGCTGGAGCTGTCAATCAAACAGTGCGAGTTTATCAGTGACTGAGTTCTGGACTCGCGCCAAAACTCCCGTTTTATTCAACAAATCTCTTAGTTACATCGAGTTTACACTGTTAGTTACGATGAAAGCATTTGTTAGTTTGCAGAAATTGAGTTGGATTGACGAGATCACTGCTTTCATGAGCTCAACAACATGTCTGTGATCGACTACAATGTTCATCACAGCAACCTTTCATGCCACGATCTAAATATAATGCCATAGATATAAATGTAATGCTTTTCACGATTAGTTAACCTTGAGAGCTGTAATAGTAAAAACATGCTAAAAGTTTTCGAGAGAGTAATACTTAGCTATTTCATATGCAAAGATGTCAGCCAATCACAGCAGTGGGCGTTTACACTGAAGTCTCACAGCAGACACGCCCCTTAAAACAGAGCGTTCAAATAAGAGGGCTAAAATCAGGAAAATGCCTTTTATTTCTGACTTAGTATGCTTTTTACATCAAAAATTGTCATAACGTTATAAGTGCACCCCAGGAAACATTATAGAACAATAAAACAATGCAGTTCATGACCCCTTTAAAATATATTAAATGTAATATTCAATAATACACCACAATTGTCAGGTTTATATTCTGTTTTGGTTTAGTTTTATGTGTTCCCAGATCCTGAGTATTTCCTGTCTTAGGCCTAGTCCACACATAAATGGGTATTTTTATAAACAGAGTTTTTCCTCCTTCGTCCACATGAAAACACGCTATGACGTGCTGTCAAGAACATGCCAAACCAACAGGTGGCAGTATATAACCTAACCGTAAAGCCATGTTGGCCAATCAGAAGCCTGAAAAACAGGTTATTACTGGTTCCGGTAGGCTAACGACATGTAAACAAAGGAGATAGCGGCGCACAATCTGACGTCAAACAAAGGAGATAACAGCGCGCACTCTGACGTCACAAGACAAAAATCTAAAAAAAGTTCACATTCAGTATAATTAAGCACACTTCTTTTTCACAAGGGTAAGCATGCACAGATTAATACTTCTAAAATCTTCAAGGAACATTTAGCCATCTAGGCACTTTTGATTTTTTTTTTTTTTTTTCAAAGCACTATAACATCATCAGTTGTCAACAACCCAAAGCACAGGATTTTAGACTTTCACACTAAGATATAATTGTGCATTCGAAAACTGTACAGTGTCCAACTGTAAAGTCTAGTATACACATTGATGTATGTAATCACAAAGTTCCTTTCTGTGGAAATCCATTAGTGCACCTGACATTGTGTAACATGTTTTACCTTAATCACTTTCCATAAAGTGCCCTTGGGAAATCCAGTGAAAGCCAGAAGCAGAAGTACACAACAATGTCTTGAGCAAATCTGTATATCAAGAGGACATTGATCCAGTGCCAGTCAGTTTAATTGAATATTCCACTGAAGACAGCAGCCATGATGCTCATATCAACTATGAACTATAGCCGCTTTGTGACATGTCACAGCGGGGGGAGAATCGGTTTTGACATCTGCAATCTCCTTGATCTTGGCTGAACGAAAATGTATTTAGCATGCGGAAAGAAAAAATGACAAGTGAGATGATTTCAATATCTCTGCTGTTTCTCAAACAGCAATGAGATTAAAGGAGCCTCAGTAATATCACATGTGTGTCTCCTGCACAGTTTCAGAGAGATCTCAACAGTGTCTCAAACTGTGCTCAGATTTGCCAATATGCCAAAATCTGTCAGAAATCTCAATATGAAATGAAAAAATTATCTATCCACATTCATTTTATAGCTATATATTCTTATTGTATGTCTCTATTTCTGCTAAGGGAATTTTAAGGCAAAGCTGATATTTAATTTAGACATAAATGCATTAAGTTTCCATTTTCAATTTTCCTAGATACAGACTTTTGGTACAGTGTCTTTGTGATGTAAGACAAAAAAGGATAACCAAGGATATAAGCCAATGCTCAATAAACATAAATAAAGTCTTTAGCTTTAAAAAAGCACTGTACATTTAGTGCTTTTTGAATGCGTAAGCAATGCTGTCTCTCTTAAGCGATGGTGAAATAGAACTTGGCATGATGGGACACTTGACTGTCACCTGCATCTCGTTCCCTCCCTGCCCTTCCTGTACACCAGACAATGATGTAACTGCATTTTATCTGCATCACTGCCCTGGCCAAGAGGTCTTGAGACACTAACCGAAGGAGACAGGATGCTCCTCGACGCAAGTCTCACTCCACAGAAGTGCACACGTACACCAGCAAGCAACACAAAGACAGCTGTTCAGCCATTCTAGCACACTGTTTCATTGAGTACTGTGACAGACATTATTTACGTACAAGTAAATAAACACAAAAACAATGCGGATTAACTCCATGGGTAATTTCACTGTAAGATACACTAAATGTGGAGTCTTTTCTATCTTTTCTTGACCCCAGCATGGCATTTTTTGTCAATTAAAGGTAGGGTACGCAATTTCGGAGAGGCTAGCAATAGCAACCTAGCTTTGAAAGCGTGAGATCCCACCCTCCCTTCAGAGCATCTCCAAAGCCACGCCTCCTCCAAAACACATGAACGCACACAGCAGAGTCTGCAAAGCGTCACGAGAGATGGTGTTAAAGTACCTCATGTCTCAAAGCACAGCTCTAGTTGTACCACCTGACTGCTGCAGATTCAAGTGAAAGGAATGACCGCAGGCTTGAGAAGATTGTCAGGCGAAGCCGATTTAAGAACTTAGGAGAGCTTCAAAAGGAGTGGACTGAAGCTGGAGTCAGTGCATCAAGAGCCACCACACACAGACGTCTTCAGGAAATGGGCTACAACTGTCACATTCCACGTACCAAGCCACTTCTGAACCAAAGACAACGTCAGAAGCGTCTTACCTGGGCTAAGGAGAAAAAGAGCTGGACTGTTGCTCAGTGGTCCAAAGTCTTCTTTTCAGATGAAAGTAAATTTTGCATTTCATTTGGAAATCAAGGTCCCAGAGTCTGGAGGTAGAGTGGAGAGGCACAGAAACCATGTTGCTTGAAGTCCAGTGTGAAGTTTCCACAGTCAGTGATGGTTTGGGGTGCCATGTCATCTGCTGGTGTTGGTCCACTGTGTTTTCTGAAGTCCACAGTCAACGCAGCCATCTACCACGAAATTTTAGAGCACTTCATGCTTCCTTCTGCTGACAAGCTTTATGGAGATGCTGATTTAATTTTCCAGCAGGATTTGGCACCTGCACACACTGCCAAAGGTACCAAAAGCTGGTTCAATGACCATGGTGTTACTGTGCTTGATTGGCCAGCAAACTCGCCTGACCTGAACCCCATAGAGAATCTATTGTCAAGAAGAAGATGAGAGACATCAGACCCAACAATGCAGATGACCTGAAGGCCGCTATCAAAGCAACCTGGGCTTCATTACACCTGAGCAGTGCCACAGAGTGATCGCCTCCATGCCACGCCGCATTGATGCAGTAATTCATGCAAAAGGAGACCCAACCAAGTATTGAGTGCATAAAAATGAACATACTTTTCAGAAGCCTGACATTTCTGTTTAAAATATCCTTTTTTTATTGATCTTATGAAGTATTCTAATTTATTGAGATAGTGAATTGGTGGGTTTTTGTTAAATGTGAGCCAAAATCATCACAATTAAAAAAACCAAAGACGTAAAGTACTTCAGTCTGTGTGCATTGAATTTATTTAATACACGAGTTCCACAATTTGAGTTGAATTACTGAAATAAAATAACGACATTTTAATTTATTGAGATGCACCTGTATTGTTCAAGCATTTGCAAGCGTCACGCCATGAGAAAGGATCTAAACGGCACAAAGAAATTTTGTGATCGCGATCACCTATCATACAGTATATGCAAAGACATGGTGCCTGCATGCGTACATCGTCAGTATAAAGACAGCTTCCGAAGACTAATAGACAAAAGATACCAGCTGCCATCTCGCACTCATTTCACACTTGTGGCTCTTCCCGAAATGTATGAGAAATCACATATCGTGTCTAAAAACGCGTGGAAAGCGCGGCCGCACGGCTTCTCCCTCATTCCAAAGCCCTTGCGCTGAAATGCGCTCCCTTGGCGTCTATCATTGCTACACAACCATGAACTGCGCTCTTCACGACGACGAGGAAGTTAAAGCAAAGGATAAATTGATTTCTAGCCTTTGCATTAGCTTTACTACTAGATATATTTATGGAGATGAGGTATAAAAACCACCCTGTACAGCTAGGATCAGCTGTTCGGCTGAGCTTTCGATGTTACAGAAAGGCCGAAGCTGATCAGTTAGTTCTTGTCACATGACCTGTGGTGCGCTTGCGGCATTCTGAAAAGTTGAGCATTTTTCATCAAAGTCCCTTTAAGACAAGTCATTTCACTCGGTGGCCATCTTTGAAACACCTCTCGGGCATGCAAGTGCAACTCCTATCTCTTTGAATGGGGAAACATCAAATTCTCCAAAGCTGTTTGCCAAGCTTTCGATTAAATTTCATATTTGAAATCACCAATGAAATCTGACAACAACTGTCTCATAATTTTTTTTTCCAAACGCTCGAATCATGACAAAAAAACTGTATTTTTTAGGCTGGATCAAGCTAATGCGCATGCGCAGACCTAAATGCGCGTCTCTTGTGCCTCGTTTCGGAGGCGCGCGTCTGACTGTTTCTATAGAAACCGGTGCTTCTAACGGCCGGTGCAGTGACGCGATGACTTTACCAGTCGGCGATTGGCTCTTATTTTGAAGGCGGGACTTATTCCGCCATATTGCGCGTTACACTTTCTCCCATTCAAAACAATACGAGTGACACGTCTTGTGTTATTCTATAGTCTTTGTTTTTCATATCGATGCGCCTGGAAAACGCACCACATGCGCAATACTGTAGTAGAGTATGTTATTTCATTGTGAAATGTGTGCACTGAAATACAATTTGAAGTTTATTTATTGTTATTACTGGAATTTAGGTTAGTTAACCTTAATTTATTCTCTGTTGTCTGTTTTAAAGACAGTTTATTACAGTTTTGTTTATCAAGCTGTTAATATGTTATTTCTTTGTGAAATGTTTTATGCACTTATTGTGCACTGAATACATTTAGAATGTAGCATGTTTGGAAAAGCAAAAACAATTGCCAAGATCACAAATAAAATCACAATTGCAATATTCATTAAAAAACAAAAAATCGCAATATGATCTTTTTGTCCATTGCACAGCCCTAATACACACACACATATATAGGCTATATATATATATATCCATTTACCAAGGCAACATTTCTTAGTTTCATTTAGTTTAACTTGATGTAAAAATGAAAAATTTGAAAAATAAATAAAATAAAAAATTAATAAAAATAACTTTATAGGCATGTTTAAAAAACACTGGAAATAACACACAACATAATACTGATACTGGTGTACCCACAACAAACTTTACCAGTAAGACTTTCTTGAACAACCAGCCTCACCAGTTTTTGATGATGAACAGAATGGTATGATGGTCCACCATCTAGACCAGCATAAACCAGCCAGACGAGCACTGAAAATCACACTGGTCTAAGCTAGTTAATAGAAATGTGATGCATCTGTTTTTATTAGGCTACAGAAATTGGCCAAAAGGAAAATTTATGATGAACACCACTGTAAAACAACATTACGCATACTAACCAAGTTTGAGAGGGGCTATGAGGGCCAGGAGCAACAACAACACAACTTCTGCATATTCAAATAATTCACTGCCACGATTATCCATGAATAATTAGCATGTGAAAGCTGCTTAGCATATTGAACTAGAGTGACATGCGCTACGTGCTTGAGTCTCCTGGTACTGCTAAACCTGTTCGGAAGACGTAGCCTATCATCATTTGTTTTTATGAACCTCGCTGTACGGTCTCCATGGACAAAGCTAATTCGATGAACCATCAGGTCATTAGCACAGAGCAGAATAGCAGGCTTATCTTAGTAGAAACTCATTACGGAACGTACCACCGTCTTTGTGCGATATGCTGACATCGTTTCCATTTAAAAAGGCTAATTTGGCAGATAGAGATGTATGAAATGATTGCATTTTGCAGGTGGTTTGCAATTGTTTGCTGTCATTGGTAATGAAAACAGTTTCATGCTCCACTTGCTAATCTGTGTCCCCCGGTAAACGCCTCATATATTACACCTCACTGATACTAGTGGAGGTTTACCAAATGCAGATAAGCTTTTTGTGAAAGTGGGGATGTTGAAAGATAATTAACAGCCTAATTAATCATGTGTAGACAAGACATCCTACACGCTAGCTGAATGCTTTGTGCCAGTGTGACATTGGTGTATGACAGGCCAGTGTGAGAGATCTGAATATTTTAAGTTAGAACAGCGTGTCTTGAAAATTAGCACACTGAAAAGAAACCATGTTTGAAGGGAGCTGTTTATTCAGATGTGTGTGTGTGTGTGTGTGTGTGTGTGTGTGTGTGTGTGTGCAAGACAAGAGACCTCCTGAGACAATGCTGCTTTAGTTACAAGAATTCATCTTGCGCAGAAATTAAAACATTTAACATTTTTCCATTCCACTGCGCTTTTCCATTGTTTTTCAATGTAAACCCGCTAGACGGATGTCTTTAACTGTTGCACTCACCACAAGACATTCGGGCCCTGTTTCCACCTGGTATTAAAATGTGTTTTGGTCGATCGGATCACAAGTAGACGAGGGAGACACATTACCGTTTACACCTGGTGTTTTAATCTGTCTCTTTTTTCCACTTTTAACCACTTCTGTCCTGATTCTTCGAGGGGAGGGTCTATGGGCGGGTAAATGTAAGGGCTTTTTCAGATCTTTGGATCTAATGGACGAAATAAGCTCACGCAATTTACATATGAACACCAAAAGAGACGATGGAAAAACATACGGAGAGCAGCAGCTTTCGTTTCTGCTCTGACAGACACAAAACCACGGCAAACGCTGTGAGTGTGTGTTAGAAGTCAGGAATGGTGAGAAAACATTGTGCTTGGTACATTTTTCATCTTCAAACTAAACTTTGGTCTTCAGCCGACAAAGTTTAAATCCCGTCTGGCTAGAGCTCTTCCCATACTGTTTACACATAAGGTCAGTAGGTGGAGAGTAGACGTTTTTTTGTGGCTGTTTGAACACTTTTGACCACATGAGCATCTACACTATGAAAGCATTCTGATCGAATGCGTTTTTGACGACCTCTGGAAGTGGTCAAAAGTGGACAAGCTCGAAATATTTTACACCCCATTTGCACCATGTTTAGCGTCGTCCACTTGTGATCCGATCGACCAAAACGTATCTTAATACCAGGTGGAAACTGGGCCCTAAAAACATGGCGCAGTCTGTAACTTTTTTCGGTTAAAAATTAAACTAAAATCAATTACTGAAGTACATAACCAGCCAGTGTTCTCCTTACCTTAGCCCGATTCACAACGGTAAGCTTATAATAAAGTTTTTTAATTTGAGTGGTACTGGTAGGTTTCCGCGGGAAATTCGAGTTTGCCTTTGCGTCATTATGTCACGTCTGTACCCATAAAGAAGGAGTCCCTGCAGGTGGCGGATCATTTGAAGACACTTTTTACAGTAGCTGGAATAATTAAGCTTGTCATTTTAAGGGCAGATTGTAATCAAGAGCGGTAAAGATGACCATCATCATTGACAACTGGTGAATCAGCAGTAGGCTAGTAAAAAAAGACTTCGGATTGCACAGTGGCTAACAGCAAAAAAAGGGAATGCAACTGGCACGTGTGAAAACAAATAAAAATATCGGCAGGGTTTTTGAGAGGTAGCGTGAACTCTGTGCTTTGAATGGATTTAAAACGGACGCAGAGATTGCTTTTTTTCTGCTGGACAGGTAAGACATTTTAATGGTTTATTGGGTAAATAATGCTAATTAGATAACGCTAATACACTAAATAAACATAGTCATGCAATGTTAATGTTGTTAACATTAACAATTTGAAAAGAAAGTATAACAATAATAATAATTTACACGGTTTGACATGATGAGCTAACTTTGCGATCGTTAGATTTAATCACCATTAGATTTTTTGTAGAACTTTTTTTCAGTTGGTCAGAACAAAAGTGGCAGACATGTTACGTACTTGTTCAGATGACATTTTCCGGTGAAACTTATTTTGGTCATACTTCCAAGACGTAGTATCCGTGATTCAGAAGTAGCCTATCCACACCGGTCCGGTGACTGACAGCCTACTCCTCAAAACATTAGATTCATCCGCGCTGAGGAGCCGTGCCGTTGCACAACCCACATAAAATGATAATTCCGCAAATAACTACAATCACAGGTTTCAAACAGAGATGGCGACAAAGGGGCAAAACTTATGGACTGCAGCTTTAAAAGAAGTTAAATAAAAAAACAAAACAAAACAAAAAACCCGCGTTTTTTTTACCCTGCGTCTCACGTTTTTAACAGCAAAAAAGCATTCTGTGTGAACTGTCCCTTAGATAGTCAATGTGAAGAAATGACAATTATGCCGTTTCCTGTGTTCTGTGATTTTATTATGCAGATGCTGTAGATGTACAGTGTGACTACAATTTCATTTTTACTGGACTCGCATTTGACTCTGTGTTTGATTCTTATTGATTTCAGACCTATCAATACAAGTGGACGTAGGCTGGCTATATGTCATGGTTTACAAATGACCCGGTTCGAGTGATATGAGCAACAATCTCCATTAGTTATGAGGCAAAAGCACTGAGAGTAAGCAAATTGCTGAAGAATAATGACATCAGCTGCTTGAAAGGATTTTCAAAAGAAAGCAGAACAAGATTTTACTGGAAAACTTCCCTTTTTCTGTTATTTGACCAGGATTTCCAGAAATGCAGAAGTGTTTGAAAAGCATTGGTGGCATTGTACTAAGCACAAAGGATTGATATTAATTTATACATACAGGATGTATATACACGTGTATGTATAATAGTAAGCCTAGAATGTATTATATCCTACATTTTGTGTATAATGTAGTATTTCACTAAAATGTAGGCTATTATGTGGAAATGTAAATCTAAACAGCAAGGGTAGTTTTAAATAGTTAATATAAACTAATTTAGTAGTTTTAGATTTTTATTAGTTTATATATATATATATATGTGTGTGTGTGTGTGTGTGTGTGTGTGTGTGTGTAGGCTACCTGTTGTCAGTCTGTTTCTTTAATATTAATCTCTCTCTCACACACACACACACACACACACACACACACAGGCTAGTTTTAATGTGAGTTAAAAATTAATTATTTCAGGTTTGGTGTCGGGGGACTTTAGACATATACTGATGGTGCTGTAGGAGTGCATGACATAAGGGTGAAAAACATCTCATTCTTGCTGAGATGGTCTAAGAAAAGAGCACTAGCGCCCTCTGCTGGTCATGAGAGATGAACGCACTATTTATGATCTACTGACCTGTCTGGCCTGCTATTAATTTTAAATAAATAAATAAAATTAAGCTTTCAATTTACAATGTACAACTGTCCAAATATGAGAAAAGTAGTTTGCTCACGTACGTACCAAATAGTCAATGGCTTAAGGCCAATGTGTGTAACGCTATTTCTGTGAATGTGAGAGATTTCCATTTCATTAGCCGGTAAATAACTAGAAAAATAACAAAGTGCAGTAAATAGTAAAAGTAATAGCGCAACAGATGTGTTTATGATTACAATAATAAATTAATATAATATGATAATAAATAACAGTTTGCAACATACTGGCAGCCTGGAAACAACTTTAAAAATATTTGTGATATGACAAAACTTTTAAGATTTAATTTCTTTTTTGCTTAACTCATTAGAACTGAAATTACATATCTATATTTTCAGTGGTGATAATTTTATTTATTTATTTTTCTGTCACAGACATCCCACCCTGCAAAAACCTAGCTAACACCATTCATTGAACTCTATTGGTAAGAACTTGCGACCATAGTTTGCTTTGGGAAACGCACCCCTGCACCAATATTTTAAAGTTTTTTTTTTGTTTGTTTGTTTTTTGTTTTTTTACTTTAAAATAATGGTTCATATAACTAGTAGTTCTTGCAGACCGACTAGGTAACACTTGAGTAACCATGAACATATTCAGAGTAATATATATATATATATATTTGCTCACGTCTCAGATATGCTAATGTTGTGATTAGGCCTAGTAATTAATATTGGTAATACTTTATAATTTTTCATAGTTAATAGTTTTTAATGAGGCTAATCTCATTCAGTAGCCTAATTATTGATTACCTAATAATGAACTTACCGCAGTCTGACAAGTTAATCTTGTTTACGTAGTAGTAGCTGAATTGTTAACGTAGTAGCCTCATTTTATTCCTGCATAGTTACCTATTAATGACGGGGCGTTATTCTAAAGTGTTAGCGTTTTTTGTTTTCCCCATTCCCCATGATTTTTCAATACTCAATAAAGTTAAACTAAAACCGCAGTGAAGTTGCGCTCAAGTGCTTTTCATTTGACAGCAGCTGCTGATGTCATTTGTTTTGCTCTGTACCGGAAGCGCTGCTGTGACATCACAGGGAAACTCAGCTGGACGATCAGAAAACAAACAAACTCAAGCATCCTCATCATAATCACAATCATCATCACCATCATCATTGAGTGACTGCTGTCATTCGACAACAACGGGCTTCTTTAAACCGTCCGATCATTTCCGGTAAGTTCAACGACAGCTGAAGTGTTGCCGAAATCACACAACATCACAACATCTGCTGTACTGTAAGTTTATATAACGATCACACACTGCTGTCAGCCGAATAAATAACATAATTTTTGTTATCGTAATGTTGTGTTTAGTGGCACGTGCTGCGAATATCGTTTTACTGGAGGGATAAACACAGGCCACTACATGTTGTTAAAATTTGGGGGGTGGGAAAGTGGGGAGGGGAATCAAAAATGTAAAAGTGAAAGTAAAATGGTGTCAATTTGAAGCTTGACATTCTATTTTAAGTACAAAGCCAACATTCCCCTCAGGGTGTTTTGTATTATTTCTGATGTATTCTCATTTTTAATTATTAAAATATTGTTTTTGACCTGTTTCTTGTTTCTCTGTGGTTATACGGTGAGACAGACAGGTCTTTGTTTCCTGTAAATGAGAGTATGTCTTCGTCCTATTTCCATTGTGGTGTGATATACACTTGTCATATTTACTTTCTATTGTGGTTAATAACAATTGTGGTGAGGGTCAAGTTGTATGTGTATTTACTCATCTCTCTCCCTGTTCTCTCATTTAGCAGCAGTGTGGAACTGCACACAAAAATGTGAGCAGGTTCACTTTCTGTTTGCATTTTTGTGGCAAGATGGCTGATGATTTGGTCTCCTGCACGGCTGGAGCGCGAGGGGCCGCTCAGCCCTGTGCGAAGCAGAAATACCGCAGTAATGCCCATTCACAGGGTCTGTTAGACGGGCTCCTGATGCTGCGTCAGGGAGGGATTCTGTTTGATGTGGTGCTCTTGGTAGAAGGAAAACCCATCCAGGCTCACCGTATTCTCCTCGCGGCCTCGTGTGACTATTTCAGGTATGTATGGCGCTCCCTGAAAGTTAGGTACTTTTTTTAGTGCTATGCTCACCAAGGCTGCATTGATCTGATCAAAAATACAGTGATATTGTGAAATATTATTAAAATTTAAAATAACTGTTTTCTATTTGGATATATTTTAAAATGTAATTTATTTCTGTGATGCAAAGCTGAATTTTCAGCGTCATTACTCCAGTCTTCAGTATCACATGAGCCTTTCAGAAATCATTCTAAAATGCTGATTTGCTGCTCAATAAACATTTCTGATTATGATTGATGATAACAGTTGTGCTGCTTCATATTTTTGCGGAAACCATGATACATTATGTTTTCAGGATTCTGTGATGAATAGAAAGGTCAAAAGAAGAAGCATTTGTGACCCTCGACCACAAAACCAGTCATAAGGGTCAATTCTTTTGAAATTGAGATTTATTCATAAGCTTACATAAGCGTTCCACTGATGTATGGTTTGTTAGGATAGGACAATATTTGGCCGAGATACAGCTATTTAAAAATCTGGAATCTGAGGGTGCAAAAAAATAAAAATATTGGGAAAATCGCCTTTAAAGTTGTCCAAATGAAGTCCTTAGCAACGCATATCCACTCACAAAAATAAATTTCTGATATATTTACGGTAGGAAATTTACAAAATATCTTCATGGAACATGATCTTTACTTAATATCCTAATGATTTTTGGCACAAAAGAAAAATCGATAATTTTGACCCATACATATACCAATATACCCGTGCGACTTATGACTGGTTTTGTGGTCCAGGGTCACATTTATTGAAAATGAAAACCTTTTGTAACTTTATTAATACCTTTACTTTGACTTATGATCAATTTAATGTGGTTTTAGGTGCTGGTCACTATTTTAAGGTTTTCACCATTTTTAATATTCATTTAGCTGTTTTGTAGTCCACTTAAAATGTCCAGCAGTGTGACTTCTCTAGTACTTTTCTAGAAGAATAAATATACTAAGTTTTTCAATTAATATGATGTTTTAAAACTGCATGCCTAATAACTATACAGTAATTGTGAAAAAATCATAAATATTTTTTTTCATATTACACCACTGTCACATAAACTACCCAACACATACTGAGAATGCACATCAATTAAGTTACTAAACATGTCGGAGATCAACAGCCACTTTATGTGACATCATTTGTACATATTTATTTATTTATGTGGGTCAATGACACAAAATATCCATGATAAAGGAGAAATCATTTAAAATAATTCTAGAATTCAGATTTAGATGTATTTTTAATTCAGAAATTAAAAAACATACTCGTTATAGAAGAGATGTATTTAAGTCATTGTATGTATAAAATGCATTTTTGAATAAATTGAGTTGATATTATTAATGGTTTATTACCAATGATTATTGAGTATATTTAAAGAATATTGTAAAGCTACCATGTTCTTGTGTGAAAATTGCTGAACTCTCAGTTGTGTAACACATTATCCTTTCAGATTCCTATGTCTTTGATTGTTTTGTGACAGTTATTTATCATACATGGTTTTCTTTCCTTTTTTAAAAAGTTATTTTTTGGGCTTTTTCGCCTTTATTTAGATAGGACAGTAGGAGGACAGACAGGAAAATCATGGGAGAGGAGAGAGGGGAATTGGACCCGGAAAAGACCTCGAGCCGGTACTCGAACTCGGGTCACTCGAAGTTCAACCGCACCACATGTCGGAGCACTTGCCCACACGGCTATGGCTCCGACCATACGTGATTTTCAAAAGATTGAGCTACATGATTATTGTTCCCCTGTACAGTCCTTCTGTCCTCTCTCTGTGTTTAGGGGTATGTTTGCCGGCGGTTTGCGGGAGATGCAGCAAACTGAGATCCCCGTTCACGGAGTCACATATATGGCGATGATGAAACTGCTGGACTTCATCTACACCTCTGAGCTGGAGCTGGACCTGGACACGGTACAGGAAGTGCTGTGTGCGGCCACTCTCCTGCAGGTCCAAGATGTGATCGGCTTCTGCTGCGACTTCCTGTTCTCCTGGCTGGATGATGACAACATCCTGGAGGTGGAAAAGCTTGCCGACATATACGGGCTGAACCAGCTTGGGGAGAAAATCCGCTCATATCTGCTCAAGAACATCCAGACTTTCTCGCGTACGCCCGTGTATCGAAAGCTTCCTGCGGAAAAGATCCTGAGTGTCCTTTCCAGCAACGAGCTGGAGGTGAGCTCGGAGAACGAGGTGTTTGAAGCAGCCCTGCACTACCATTACACCCCTGAACAGGTGGAGAAGGATGAGGTTTGCTTACAGGTGAGAAACCGATGGGTTAGTCTGAGTCTGTTTGGATATGGTTAGTGATATCCAGCGGTGGACAGTAACAAAGTATTTCTAAGTACATTTTTCAAGTATCTGTACTTTATCAGAGTATTTTTACTTCACTGCATTCGAAGGATAATATTGTACTTTTTACTCCACTACTTTCCATAAAAACATATCGTTCTTTGTTATTTCAAACTGAAGAACTCACCATGCCCTCTGAGACGGGGGTAATGTAATAAAGGCCATTTCACATATTACTTCTTCTTACTATCAGCCTACACTTCACCTAATAGGACTGTAGGTGGCACATGGACTTCATTTAACCAACCATGATAGCTTCATCACATGGGAAATCAGTACAAAAAATTATGATTACAACTGTATTGATAAGAGTAAATTGAACACTACTTACCATTAATATGGTGAGTGCTTTGTAATTTGACATTTTATGAGAAGCAATTCAGTTGCAAATGAGACAAACCACAGATCCACAAACGCAAATTCGTATGGACAGACCGTAATAGACGTCATCTTTTTTTTCTTTTCTTTTTTTTTTTTTGGCAGTTGGCAGTAGTTTTCAACTGCTTTACATTATGATAACTGGTAAAACCTTAACCCTCTTAATTATTATTCACTGTTTAACATCTCTAAATACATGCTTGATGTTTTTTTTTTTGTACTTCATATTTAATGACTTTTCCTAATTTAATGGGGATAACTGGGTAAACATAAAATTAACATGATAATTGTTTTGTACACATTTTGTAGCATCATTGTTCTCTGGGTCAATTAGCTGTATAAAACATATAAGAAATATCAAAATTGTACACACATTTGTTTTTTGTTTTTTTGATGATATTGAGGTCATTATTAGGGTTGGGAATTATAAGAAATTTTCCGGTTCAGAATCCCATTCTGCCTAACGATTCCGGTTCTGATTCCGGTTACATTAAAATTATTAAACAACCAATAAAAAATAGTAGTAAGGGGAAAAATGCACAATACTCAACTCAAACAGTCCTTTGTGTTTATTATATTTGTAAAATGACTGCTAATCTCAACAAATTCGGTAACACTTTACAATAATTAGTTAACATAAGTTAACTACATTAACATGAACTAATAATGAACTGCATTTCTACAGCTTTTTTTAAATCTGTTAGTGTTAATTTCAACATTTACTAATACGTTTTTAAAATCAAGAGTTGTATTTGTTTAACATTAATGCACTGTGAAGTAAGATGAACAAACTATGAACAGCTGTATTTTTTTATTTTAAGTTTAACAAAGATGAACTAATACAGTAACAAATGTATTGCTCATGGTTAATTCATGTTAGTTAATACATTAACTAATGAACCTTATTGTAAAGTGTTACCACAAATTCAACACAAATAAGATGCTTAAACACACATGTAAGATCCAGACAGGTGAAACAGAATATTTTAGTAAGTTGGATTCATAAAGACTTCACTTGTTTCTGAAAGAATTATTCAGTAATAGATACATTTTTAACAGTAATTTGTTGCCACCTAGTGGCGTAACAATGCAATGGATGCAGTCATTCTTTGAAGCACCTAGTTACTTTGAAAAGGTGATTTATTCTATTGTAACGTAGACATCAGTGTTTATATCTGAATAATAAACTTTTGTATACTTCTGTGATAATTGGAATATTTGTAACACAGAAATAATGATATTGTGTGTTTGAAAAGATTGTTTGTGAAGCTGTTTATACCTAAACAGGACAACTTCTCTCTCTGGATCAGCGGCAGTGCAAACGCAAACGCAAATTTGAATTTTATTTTCGTCAAAGGTTTAATATACACGGGCGAATCGTTGTCATTTAGGAATTAGATCATGTGGGTGATGAAATCGAGAACACAATCTTTCAAAGATTAATCTGCAGCTTTGTGCATCTCTCTCTCTCTCTCTCTGTATTGATATCTGACGTATATTAGTAGCGCGAGGGCTTTTCAGTGCATTCATTGCTATAATATTCATGATATGAGACGTCTTTTTAAAGGATACGCTCCCTGCACTTTGCCCACCCATCACACCAGAACCGTTTTCGGAACCGAAACTTAACCGAAAATCAACCGAAACTTAACCGAAATTTTGCATGGTACCGGTACTTTTCAGAAACACTACAGGTTCTGGATAAGAACCGGTTCTCTGTTCCCCACCCTAGTCATTATATCTGCTTTAGGGCCCTAACATAACCATACCTGTAGTATTGGGGGGGAAAAATCATATTCTGGAAGAGATTTAAATTACTGGGGTCCAATTGACCCCAGGGGGAAAAAATGTTGGTAAATTTGAGGGTAACAAGAGGGAAGCCTCAATCAAAAGCTAAAACATGAAAAAGTGAAATTTCCTAATGTTAATTCCAATAATTGCAAATTATGTTACATTTTTATGTATGAATATGTATCCTTTTAAGAGAAAAGCCCTGTTTGGCGGATTTCTCTTGACATCTGGCAACCTCAAACTGGAAAGGAGGCTTGTTAGGCTTGTTACCAATGCAAGAAAATGGAAATGTCTAAATTAAAAAAAAATAAATAAATAAAAAATAAACGTTTTCAGGACAAATAATCAGCAGTGCAAATATCACGACGATTATTTTAATTAATCGAGAGAAGCAAAAAACTTCCGATTACGATTATATCACGATTAAAATACGATTAATCGCGACTCCCTAATTTGTCACCACATATTTACACAGATTTTCAATACAATTGTATGCACTAATCTTTCTTATTAGTGTTGACTACTGAGTAGTCTGACTAGTGCTGGCTAGAATAAATATGTGGTTCATCAATCAGTACTTGTTACTTTTAATAGGCTACTTGAGTACATTAAAAATCAAGTGATTTGTACTTTAATACTCAAGTAAAACTAAAAAAAAAAGGAATTAGGCCTCTACTTTTACTGGAGTAATATTTTAATAGGGTATCTGTACTTTTACTTTAAGTACTTGAGTTGTGTACTTCATCCACCACTGGCAATATCTTTAACAAATTAACTCTTCCTGTAGGATTCATTGCGGATGTTGGAAGCGGTGCGGTTCTGTCTGATGGAGAAGCATGTGTTGCAGCGCTTACACAGCCGATTAAAACAGTGCCCGCTGCGGGACTCTGTGGCCGCCGCTCTACGTTACCACAGTCAGGAGCTGTGGCAGCCGGTGATGCAAACCCCACTCACTCAACCTCGCTGCAGCTCCCAGTGCATTCTGGGATTTGGCGGCATGTATTCATCTAGCGCACTGGTGGACAACGAAGAGCGGTTCCAGGTGTTCCACCCCTCCTGGGGAGAGTGGCGTAGTCTGGCTGCAGACCGCGCTCCTCGCATGTCCAACATGGGCATCGCGGTGCTCAATAACTTTGTGTACTTGATTGGTGGAGACAAGAACACCAGCGGCTTCCGCGCTGAATCTCGATGTTGGCGGTAAGTGATGCTGCATTACGGTTGTTTTAGATGGTGAAGTACGTCTATGCATCTAGAACAATTGTTAGAAGAACACTTGTATTTAGTGTTGTTATAACTGTCTGGACTATGCTGTCTACATAGATATGCAATCCTCATATTTTAATATTTTGTAGAGTCACCTTTTCCAGCAATGACATCTTTGTTGGGGTATGAATGAACACAGTCAGCTTTCATCGCCGCTAGTTCTTTGTTGTTGGTTTGGTTTGACTTGGCCATTGCAGGACATTCACTTTGAACTTTAGCTACACCCATATGGCCTTGTGTTTGGGATTATTGGATTTGTAGTATTATATCCAAATCACAGACCAATGTAATCCAATAAGTGCGGATTGGATTATTGGACTTGTATATCCAAATCTGAGATCAGTATAATTTGAAGATCACTCATAGTTTGAAATCAGTTACAAAATTCTCAAATGAAGTCGAATTAATCAAATATGAATCCAGTGAACTCAACATAAAGAAACTGACAATTATAGACATGCACATCATCTGTTATTTCGTCTTACACATAATGAGCTAAAGTATAGAAACATTCTAGAAACTTTACAAAAAATGGACCTCTCATTAAATTAAACCAAAATTAAACTATATAGGCACTTTATCAAAGCTACTTACAAATGCACAAGCAATTTCTCACACGAGAGCCAAAAATACTCACAATATTGCAGTGCCAAATACGTTTAAGTTGACACACTAAAATAAAAAAAATAAAAACATTAAAGCTAAATAGAAATATATTTAAAAATGGCACATAACAAAATTATTAAAATGAAAAATTTCATAAAAATATGAAAAAAAACTAATTCAAAATATTAATAAATACTCTAATAGTACACAAATAATCCTGTTCTTGATATGATTGACATGATATGTTTACTTGCATCCTCAGTTACTGATGGCAATTTCCTCTGTTGCTCGAAACAAAAAAACTTTGAGGGAAAAACTTTGAAGGAAAGCCTTTTCTAAGTAGTGTTTGTTTGATTTGGTTTCCACTTCTGTTAAGTTTACCACTAGCCGCGTTTCCATTACAGATTTGCGCAAAACTTTTGCGATATTTTCTAAATGTCGATAAAAAACTATTGCGAAATGACGGCGTTTCCATTAACCGATGTTACGCGCCTAAAACTCTCGCGATGAGTCATTTTCCTCTCGCGATAAGTCATTTTCTAAAAGATACTTCTTTCTGAGAGCTTTATTTGGAGCGTAATATTTGCACTTCTCCCTCATAAATGCTTCCCTGGGTGCTTTTCAATACTCCATTTGATGTTTCCTCATTTCTTCGCTCCTCCATCCTCCAGCCTGTGATCTGGAAACCGTTTTTTTTTTTAATTCTATAAATGCCATTTCAATTCTGTAAATTCAACGCGAAAGCTTCCTGAGGAGCTATGCGAGGATGCACAGGTGCAGAGACATCTAATAATATTAGTTTCTAGTATGTTAATTTCAATTGTTAATAGATGAATACTATTAGTATTCGATGTCAAACTTCAAAAACATAAGATCGCTCGAGCGCAGTTGATGACGCTTTAAGCTGACCCTCGAGGGATCAAGAATATTCCAGTAGCCTATACAAATAAGATTTCCTTAGATTACCCCGTCCTCGTTTTCTTATTTTGCATCCTCTCGTTTCATCTATAGGGGTGAAGCTGAGGTGCGAAGAAAAAGAGATGCATAAATAAGAAAAGAAAAGCACCCCTTGTCTCGTCTTCTGTACAAACATACCGCGCTATCGTTGAAGAATGATGATGTGACTGTACGTCAGGTGACCTGTAAATGCGAAAAAACTGTTTCCATTGCAGTTTTGCGAAATATTCCTTTTTCGAATTGCCTGAAAAACCACCTCATGCGAGCGTAAAAACTTTTTTGCGATATATGGGAGTTTTTGCGAAATTGACGTGTTTCCATTGAGCGTATTTTCATTTCGCAGTTTCAATTTGCGCAATTTAAAGGGTAATGGAAACGCGGCTACTGTTGTACAGTGTTGGTAATGCATTACAAGTTCCTCTAAAAAAGTAATTAATTACTAGCTACTAATTACATCTTTAACAATGTAATTAGATTACTAATTACTCTCTCTAAAAAATTATTGCATTTCTTATTACTAATTACTTTCTAAATCCCATATCAGCCTCAACCAACTGAACAACACAAGTATAGACACAAAACTGATTTTTTAATTCTTTCAAATAAATAATATAAGGGGCTGTTTACACAACACTGTTTTCAACTAAAAACAGAAAACTTTTTATGCGTTTTGGCCATTCATTTACATGACAACGGCGTTTTGGGGGCCTGAAAATGCAAACTTTTGAAAACGGGTTTCAAAGTGCAAGTTTTTGAAAGCGATACCGTTATCGTCTCTGTGTAAACTGCAAAAATGTGAATCTGTGAAAATGGTGACAGCATGCACATGATTATTACATGTTTAGTCTATAGGCATGCACATTTGGCGCGAGTGCTCTGTAAAAGAATGCGTATATGCGCAGGCGCGTCGCCTTTCTTTACAAAGTGACATCGCCAACTACCGACCTGGCATGTCATTTTCATGGATCCGTGTGAACGGGGATCTTTTTGATAACGTTGTCATCTGTACAAAGAAAAAACTTTTCCATTTTTAGTACATCATTGTAATGTAAACATACCCTAAAATTGCATAAATTATTCGTGAACTGGTAAAAAAAAAAGTATTTAAAGGGAGAGGGTTACATTTAAAAACATACATTTTAACATCAGATGTTAAATCCACTATTGTTTTATATAGGATTATTCTATAGTCTATACAATATTTAATGCAATTACATCAGAAGTAACTGTAATAAAATTACAGAAAAAAAAAGTGTAATTCCTTACTTTACTTTTTCAGTTAAATTACAGTAATTAATTACTTAGTAATGCATTACATCCAACACTGAGTACAAGTAATGCGTAATCAGATTACTTTTTCAAATAACTAGTAATGTCATTACTTTTAAATTTAACAACATTTATCTGAGTTACTTTTTCAAATAAGTAACCCAAGTTACTTGTTTTTCCATTTATTGACTGACAGCTCTCCTGTGTCATGTACATTGTGGTATTAATAATATGCATGACGCAGGAGGTCCCAAGAGATACTTTTAATAATAATCACAGTGAATGCTTGCAAGGAAAATAACACATACCACATTAAGTACACAACGAGAACTGGCAAAGGAATTAACAAAACAGGAAGTACTTATGCGCGGAGAACTAAACTAGATGCAGGTGTGATTAATAAGTAACCAAGGTTACAAACTTAGAAGCTATAGAAAGAGGAACTAAACTGTAAGGAAATACAGGAACATGAACAAAAACATAATGAAACAATGAAAAAAATTGATGCACCTCTTTATGGCAATAACGTAACAACATTTATTTCCATCAAGAGGTGCATCAAATTTTGGTCAAGATCTTGTATTGACAATGCAAGAGGTGAGCACTCTGTAAAGTCTCCAGCACATCCCAAAGACTTTCAAAGTCATGTGTGAAAATGATTCTTCATGCTCCCTCCCAACCATTCTTTCACAGTTTGAGCCTGATGAATCGTGACATTGTCATCCTGGAATATGGCCATGATGTGTCTTCCTACATAAGAAATGAAAAGCTACACACTCCATCTTTAAGGGTTAAAAGAACCGTTGCCAAACATATAACATGCTAGAAACATAATAATCACAGCAAGAATGATCCAGTCATAGACTCTTAAGTATTTAAGTATTTAAATCCAAACAGCAACTTTTTTTTTTTTTTTTTTGGCCGAGCAATGTATATATAGACTTATTTATTTCTGTAACTTTATTAAAAGCATGTTGTCAGAGCAACACACTTTAAATAAAGAAATACTAGAGCATAGTTATGCAACTATGACTGAACAGATATTGTTGTTTGTGTTGTAAACAATGGTCCGTTCATGAACTGCTGAATGAGTTATGTCAGTTAGGTTGAGACAGAGCAGCATTTCAATACGGTCTTTTGTTTTGAACAGAGAAAATATCAGTGGAAATTATTATTCACTTTGTCCTGTATTAATTTAGCACAGACAGCTGAAAAAGACATGATTTGTAGTGATGCTTCAAATGAAATGCTTCTATTTGCAGAATAACGAATGAAAAACATAGCCTAGTAATGAAAAAATACATATTTTTAAAAATACATTGCTAAAAACCAGGACAAAATATATATAAAAACAATTAATATAACATGAAACAAATGATATAATTTACATACTACATTTTTTGATCCATCTCTAATTATTATTGTATAACAGTATTTGATTCATTCCATTGTCTTCAAGATACGACCCCCGCCACAACAGCTGGTGTACTATCGAGCCTTTACAGCAACAGCATGCGGATCATTGCGTCTGTGTGGTTGATAAATACATCTACGCCATTGGAGGACGAGACTACACCAATGAACTGCACTGTGTGGAGCGCTACAACCCACAAACCAACACCTGGGAATATGTGGCGCCGCTGAAACGAGAGGTGAACGGTTTTGGATGAACCACTTAAATTGAAAATGACATCCATTGTTGCTGATTTTGAACTACATTGGTTATCTGTAGATATGCTAATATAAATATTACTATTACAGTCTCTCATATAATTAAGGCAAAGCATCAGTTCAGGCAGGTCACGTGATCAAGGCTGGCAGTCAGCTGATTCATGGCATTTATTAGATACATCAAATATCACTTTCCTATCAATATACAGAGCGAAAACAGTTCATTTAAATAGTAATCATATTTCATAATATTACTGTTTTTACTGTATTTTTGATCAAGTAAATGCAGCCTTGGTGAGCAGAAGAGACTTCATTAAAAAAATATTAATTATTCCAAACTTTTTTGCTGGGAATGTAAGCTACTAAATGCAGTTTCATAACAAACTGCAACTACCACAAGAATGTGACATGAATTTATGAACTTTCAGCTGTCCATTTACACTGTCACATGCCTCTGTCTGCAGGTATATGCCCATGCTGGAGCAGTGATTGATGGGAAGATCTACATAGCATGTGGCCGGCGGGGAATGGCTTATCTAAAGGAGACCTACTGTTACGATCCCAGCGGCAATCACTGGAGCATGTGTGCCGAGGGCCCGGTGGAGCGCGCGTGGCACGGCATGGCAGCAGTTAATGGCCGCGCTTATGTCATTGGAGGCAGCAACGATGGTTGCGGTTACCGACGAGATGTCCTCAAGGTACTGAACTGCTGACATACCTGCCCTTGGGAGCAGTTACAGTTTGATGTAAAACTTGTGTGAACATACATAAAACACCTTTTACAAACCAATTGCAAATGTTTTATTGAAAGTGTAATCTATTAAAAGCAATTTAAAATCATCTAATAATATGAAGGGCCCTATTTTAACGATCTAAGTGCATGGTCTGAAGCACATGGCGCAGGTGCACTTAATGCATGTCTGAATCCACTTTTGCTAGTTTAACGATGGAAAAAATGGTCGGCGCACCCGGCACATGGTCTAAAAGTGTTGTCCCTAGTCTCTTAATGAGTCATGGGTATGTTTTCGGCATAATGTCATCTCCCATTCCCTTTAAAAGCCAGTTGCGCTCGCGCCATGGCGGATTCTCTATTTACATGGCAGAATATAGACACCCTCAACCTGACGAGTCAGTTAAAGGTATCACACACAGTTTCTGCCGATCTCGTTAATTTTGAGTACCTATAGAGTAGTATTGCATCCTTCATATCTCCGAAAAGTCTTTAGTTTTATCTAATTTATAAAAGATACATACACTGTATCGAGTCTTTCCGAAAACAGCCGAGCGCCTGGAGGCGTGCCGTGGGCGGAGCTAAAGAGTGACGAGCACGCGCAGCTTTTGCATAGCGATCGTCTGCAAGCTATCAATGGTCAGCTAAACAAATGTATTTAAACACACAATACACCATCGCATTATCCTTGGATAACTTTTGAATCACTATAATGAATATAGCGTATAGTGAATGATGAATAATGAATTTATGAATTCACTACGTTCGTGTTGTTTACATTATATGCACTTAGGCGCCTATTGCCAACAAAACAGACATTTGAAGCAGTTTTACTCACCACCTGCGGTTCCGACTCATGACCGGGATCATTATCGCTGTGACCGCTCCATCTTTCAGTTTCAAACGTCTGTAAATCCAGCGTAGAACTGGGCCTTGTTTATAAAACCATAAGCGCCGATCTTGATGGCTCGAGCAGCCACGGAAAACACGAGATATTCTCCATTCATTTTAACCAATAAAAAAGTGATTGCAACCATCAGACACGACTTTATCCTTATTTTGATAGTTAATTTAAGGCGGTTTCTATGGTTATTTTAATGACAAATATCGAGAGCGCATCAATGTAATGCGTGAGCACAAATCTCTCAGCTCAACTTAACGCTGGGTTCTTTGGGAAGCAAGGTTATCTTTCCCTCACAACCAAAAACACACTTCTTTGGTGACATTGTTGATTTCGTGGTCTAAAAACAAAGTGACAAATCTTTCTTGAGCAAGTCCTGTGCAGCGCTGCCGTCAACTTCCGTAAAGCCGAACGAAGCCCGTTGATGGGCGTGCTCTTGCTCTCTCACTCTGGTCAATGTGTGCGCACGCGCTCTTCCGGGAGAAGTGCCCGTACAAGGAATTCCGCCCTTTATTACATAACAAAGAGCCATACTCGGAAAAAAAAAATGTGATGTTTGTGAGGAATCGGAAGAGTATTTTTGGCACAGAAATACTCTGTTGTACGTCCAACTCGTGTTTTGAAACTTTGGCGATGTTTAGCATGAGAATTCAACTCTTTAACATAAGTCAGAATGCATGAAATAGCATTAGACCCCCCTTTAAAATACACGTGTGTATTGCCACGATTGGTCAAATAATTAGCCAATTTCATTCGTCATTACTGCAAATAGGTAATTCTGATACATATCTTTATTCACACAATAATAATCTTTTACATTGTAATCCTTTTATTTTTAATATTATGTGTGTAATAAGCAGACTGTACATGCGTTGTGCACCCGCCTATAGGCGCATTACTAACACGCTCTTTAAAGAACAAAAAAATACTGCACCATTGACTTTAGACCAGTTTTTGTTGGTCAATGGCGCAGTCGTTTTAAGTTCCTCAAAATAGCAACACGCCAACAATGCACCTGAACACACCTCGTTTTCAGACCAGCACACCCATGGGCGAACAGATGGGCGCGAGTGCATTTGCTATTTAAACAACGTGGCGCTGGACGTGAAAATGATAACTGCGTCGGGCTGAAACTAGCAAAAAGCACTTGCGTCGCGCCTGGCGCCGCATTGCATCGGGTGTATGATAGGGCCCGAAGTGTCTGTATATTGCTTTATTTTATTAAATTGTCAAGCTTGTTTTATGAAAAGCTTGGTTAATCAGGCCATAAAGAGAATATTAACTAAAACTCTTCCTTTTTATTATACAAATGTGTCATTAAAAATGTATAAAACGTTTAATGGTTCATGGGTTCACAGAGATCATCGCCCCCTAGCGGCAAACCATTGAAATTTCGAAACGTTTTTGAAACAGTTATGATTAAACGAAGCCTTGTTAACTGAAATCACGTGACTTTGGCAGTTTGATACAGACTCAGAATCGTTTGTTTTGAACAAGCAAAGATTTCGAAGCTTCACGAAGTGTGTTTCGAAAGAGCTCATCACTAGACTAAAAAGTATTGATAAGAAACACATTTGTACTTATTAGAGTATTAGAATCTATTGTCGAGTCCCCACATACGTCACATGAGGATCGTTTTCTGTGTGGCTCGCTAGTCATTGACAAGTCTGTCTGTCTGTATAGGTGGCGTGCTACAACCCAACAGCAGATGTGTGGTCTGTGGTGAGCCCGTTGCCTGCTGGGCATGGAGAGCCAGGTGTGGCCGTCCTCGATGGAAGCATCTACATCCTGGGCGGAAGGTCGCACGATAAGGGCAGTCGGATGAAGTACGTTCACATTTATAATGCACAGGAGGACCGATGGGAGAGCGGAACAGCCCTCGAGGACCGTGTATCGGGGATTTCAGCATGTGTCTTGCTTTTGCCACAAGCAACCATGGCCCAGGCACGCAGCTGGGAGCAAAGGGCTAAAGCATCATGGGAAGAGGTAGAATGGGATGACTCGGACAACTCAAGCGAGGACTGATGGCATTAGTGCTGCTCAGGTAGGCTGTGAAGTTGCGAAGTGAGGGAATTGTGTGCTTTATTAAAATCAAGTTTTGGGGGTGTTATAATCCGATTTTAGATTGAACAGTATGTGTAACCCATCAGTGTGGAGATGGTGAAGTCTTTGTTTGTCGCCTGTCCAGTAACTCAAGATAAGTTCTGGTTTAGATTATCTCCAAATCCCCCTCTTTCCTGTTTGTAGATTAATTTTACTGACTCTTTTAGGTTGTTTTTGTCATGCTGAAGGTTTCCTTTCTGTTTTATGTCCAGAACTATGGGAAACTGGTGGGGATGCAAACACTGTACGTGCACTTTACAAATACAGGTGATTTGATTTTGTTTATAATGATGGTGCCTTTATTTTACAGATGTGTTTTGGTAAATCCAATGCCTTTTTTATTAATAGATTTGAATTAAGTGCAATAACATTTTTCAAAAGAGTAAAGGAAATGAATGCTCTAGTGCAGGGGTCGGCAACCATTGACGGAGTAAACATTAGCACAAGAGTGAAAATGGACAGCGAGGAATATTATATGATGGTAATTTTAACTAGTTGTTTATGTTAGAATGATCCGGGGCCAAGCTGCAAATGCAAGGAAAAATAGTAATCTAACCATAGCTCATATAAGTGATGTGCGTGATTCAAATTAGGGCTGCACGATATTGGAAAAAATTGACACTGCGATATTTAGTTTTTCTGCAATATGAAAAAAATTCACCAGATGACTTGAATAGCTTCATTTGGAAAGAATTAATTCTAGGATGATTGGGGTGATTTTGTAGGCGAGTGAATACGCATAGAAAATAATGAACTAATTGCACGCGTAGATAAATATAATAGAACAAAGATACAAATGAAATAGTGCTTTATATATTCCAGTATTCAGGTACAGAAACTGAATAATCGTAATGTAAAATAACACTGCATAGTCTTCACTGTATACATTATATATAATTAATCGGTGTTAAAACTACAAAAGTGATTTTCTCTTTGTATTTTGTTGTTTGATTAACATTAATGACACAGAAAGCAGCAGGAATATTAAGCTTCTGTCACTTTAAGACCGAATGCATGGATCCAGAATACTGTTACACAATCCAGTTTTCTTTCTGAATTGTTTAGTTCACCTAAGCAGCTGTGTTTATGAGGATACTCAATGTTTTACGTGCATTTTGACAATTTTTTTGCATGTATGTGTCCGTTCAGGCACAAATAGATGCGGAAGAGAACGGCATTTGGTGTTCACGTGCATCTGCGCGGCTCTGTGTGTGCACAGAAAACAGCCGCACGTTCAGAATTAAGTTCTCTTTTGCATCTTCGTGCGCACAAATGGCTTCAATGTTTCAACTGACGACCTAAAACACGCTCAAATGATAAACTTTAATTATATGATCGTGAAACTTCACGTGCATTTTGAACCATGGTGTCTGGTCCGGATGGATTAACGATCCCTATACTTGACATCGCACATCTTGTGATGTGACAATCGCGGATGTGCACATTGCGATTTCGATGCTAAAACGATATATATCGTGCAGCCCTAATTCAAATGAAATAGATGTTTTATTTAGTAGGCAGTTTGTACCTATCACGACTCACGCCAAGTATCAAATTAAAAGCCACAAAAGCAACATAATGAGGAACAAATAAGTAGGGATGCATGATATATCGGCCACAATATTGGTATCAGCCGATATATGTTCATTTTTAATGTCAGCTGAAACACTTCAGATGTGTACTGTTCACCATGATGGTTTTAAATTGCTTGAAATATGATTGAAAATCACTTCAAAAAGGAAAATACAGTGGTCCCACTTTATATTAGGTGGCCTTAACTACTATGTACTATTGATACAATGCACTTATTGTGTACATACATGTTTTTACATTGTACTTATATTTTAAAAATACCTATATGTAATTACATCTGTAATTAATTTCTGTAATTACATCTATAATTACACTGTTGACCCATCCTTTACACCTTAACCAACCCTTAAACCTACCCATACCACCAATCCTGTCCCTAACCTTACCCGTATCCCACTTCAATAGCAGCAAAAGGGTTTTGCAATACAGTATGAACACAATAAGTACATTGTACTTATTTTTTGATGTAAGTACATAGTAGTTAAGGCCACCTAATATAAAGTGGGACCAATACAGATAAGTGCAACATGTACAGCGCTAGTCTGTCATATAGGCTACATAATATTATAATGAGAACATGATAATTGTGTGCTTGGGACATGGCTTTTAATGGTGAAGCTTTTGTTTTTGTAATCAGACTTGCAAAAAATTATTTACAAATTTGGATTTAGATTTATCAGCCAATATATCGGTTATCGGCTTTCAAATATAAAGAATTATCGGTTATCGGTATTGGCCAAAATTTTCATATCGGTGCATCTCTACAAATAAGTATGATTTCTGAAGGATCATGTGACACTGAAGACTGGAGTAATGATGCTGAAAATTCAAAAATTCAGCTTTGCATCACAGGAATAAATTAGATTTTAAGGTAACACTTACAATAAGGTTCATTAGTTAACTACATTAGTTAACATGAACTAATAATGAACTGCACTTATACAGCATTTATTAATCTTTGTTAATGTTAATTTCAACATTTACTAATACATTATTAAAATCTTGTTAACATTAGTTAATGCACTGTGAACTAACATGAACAAACAATGAGCAACTTCATTTTCATGAACTAATGTTAACGAAGATAATACAGTAACTAATGTATTGCTCATGGTTAGTTTATGTTTGTTAATACATTAACTAATGTTTAACTGATGAACCTTATTGTAAAGTGTTACCGATTTTAAAATGTATTCCAATAGAAAACAGTTATTTTGAATTAAAATATTATTTCGCAGTATTACCCTTGGTGAGCAGAAGAGACTTCTAAACTTTTGAATGGTAGTGTATATACAAACGGAGAAAGAATTCTGTCACAGTGGTTACCAAAATAAATTAAAACTTACACTTCGTGTCAGAAAGGTTGCCGACCGCTGCCCTAATGAATGCTGAATTACTGGTATGTTGGCCGTTGGGTTGCTCCAAAGAGAAATCAATAACAATTGTAAAAGTTAGGTTGGGTTATGGGCTAGTTTAACGTGAACTGTTATTCGAGTGTTCCTCTGTGTCTTCTGCAATGTAAAAGCGATTCTGTTCTGTTCAGAATTCCTTGTAATATTATGCACTGATATAAAGCACTGCTTCTTACTGTTGGCTTTTTCTTTTATTTATTTGCTATCTTCAATATATCAGACTAATTGCCTCTTTAAACTGTCAACACTAAATTTCTGATTTGTTTGACCCTGTTGAATGTCATAATCAGGATCATCAGCATATTAAATCTGAAAATCATTGGTTTTCTTATTTTTAATAAACGATTTGCAGAATATATTATATATGACATAAAATGATACAAATATACATTCACTCTTACCTTCATGGGAAAATAGGTATTAGGATTGCTGCAATTGCTAAGACTAACTGTATTTCTTCTAATATTTTGGAAATGCATTTCACGTTTTAACTGCATTATTACCAACTTGCAATGTCAAAGTTCATGAATGATCACATTGACAATAAAGAGCAATGGATTGTACTGCAGTTGTTTGGGTTTCACACAGGGCCGGATTAATACCAATCTGAAGAAGGAAGAAGTGTTACGATGCTTAAGGAAGCTGAGAAGCGGAAGTTATAATAAAGAGGGAATATTTTCTGTCAGTGATGTGAAATTGATTCGGAGACAGATGTCGGAGCATATGATGGTCTTTTAACTGCCTCCACTGCATTAACACGTGCTTCTCTTTTAAAGTTACCCAGAGGAGCTCTTTTAGAGCCGCACTTAAATGGTTAAATGGGGTTTTTACACCTTGAACGTTTATGGTCTCTGTCTTTCTTGCACACTCATCTCATTCGTTCACTTCACTTAGACATAAAAACCCTTTCAGCATCTTGTTTGGTTGATTTACTCTCTCTCTGACAACAATCTCATAGGGAGTATCATGTATTTCCAGCACTTAACAGTCATGTTTGTATGACACAATCATGCAAAAGCTCCTTTTCCAGCTCTTTTCCTCAAACATCTTTGACATATTAAACTAGAAGTACACTAAACACTCATGTTAAATTCATTATGTTGATGATCATATGATAAAGCAAATGGTTCATATGACAAATACAATGATGTATTTTAAATTCATAACATTGGTGAAATACAACAGTAGTTTCTGAAAAACCCCTGACAAATATAAAACGAGCTGACAAATGGATTCTGATCTAATCTGTTCATGGGCTGTTTAGATTTCATTTCTGATGGCCTACATGAAATGCAAACTTCAGAGTAGATACCTACACAAACACAAGATTTTTCTCCTAGAATGTTCAAATTGTAAAGATAGCGTTTTTATATGTTCTAGATTAAATGTTATTATATACCTGAGATACAGTATGTACAAAATATGTGAGCTAATAAAGAACAACAAAAATTGTACATTCTTTGATATTAAACTTGTGACTTTTAGTCAACCACTAACTAACAAAATACTGTATGTGAATGTTTTCTTAGAAACATAGAGGAAAAACTTTCCTGTCCATCACATGAATTTTACTTAATAGTTTAATGTGAACTCTCTCTCTCTCTCTCTCTCTCTCTTCTTGCAACATTTTATAATTAGATTTAGACCCTGTTGTGACCATTTTTCATACTTTTATGCATGCTTAACTCTTTCGCCAGCTTTTTTTTTGTTTTTTGTTTTTTGTTTTTTGATCGTTTTCACAAAACTTTCGTGGCCCTCAGAATATTTTATGTATCAATATCTGAACAGGGGCTGTGTTTAAAAAAAGTTTCTAGCTTCATGCATTCTTTTTCATCAACACTTGAAAGTTGTGGGTAAGTTTCATAAAAAAAATAAACATTTTGAGCAAAAAGCTGAGAAAATTGCATTTTTGTCAAAGACTTTTATCACTTGTTTCTGCTCCTTTTTTGCCTGTGTTTTGATCAGGAGATTCCGAATGCATAATAGCGCCACCTACCATATAACAGTTAAAACGTGGATTGCAGGAAAATTCTGTTAATGGAGGGGAAAGAGTTAAGCCCTGGGTATACTTTGTATTTTGCGCGTACCCTAGTGAACGCACAGTCGAAGGCGCAGCCTTGCAAAGTATACTTCATTTGACTTGTACGCATATGCAGGCGTTCGACGCATGCACAGTTTTGAGCAATATCTCGCCACGAGTTGTACAAATGAGGGTACTTTCTAACCTCTTCACACAATGTCTCGTCTATGTAGGACTCCATCATCACTGTAGCTTGCATGCGTTCCAGTCTGTTCTGTTTATGCAGTTTTTCTTTGACTATCTTGTGAATTGACGCCCCCAGGGCATGGTTGCCACCTTGTGGATGAAATAATTACTGCAAAAAAAACTTAAATGCGCACGCACGTGAACCAATGGGATCACTCGGGGTCCTAAAGGAGACGCAATTCCTGGGGTGGACTCGATTTCTCACCACACCGGATTTTTGTAATGCGCGACCCGCGCATTACAAAAATCCGGTGTGGTGAGAAATCGAGTCCACCCCAGGAATTGCGTCTCCTTTAGGACCCCGAGTGATCCCATTGGTTCAACAGGCTTTTAATGGGTAGTATTTTTATTATAATTCCTGCAAAATCACATTATGATTTATGTCGTTTAAAATGCATTATAATGACCATTAATGTCTTTTAAATGACATGGTTCATATACTAGTGTATATAAAAGGTTTTTTAGTTAGCTTATATACTAGCATAGCAAACATCTACCCAATTTGCCTGCTAGCTTAGCTTATATTATATTAGGTATGTTTTTTGCTTCCAATATCTGTTTCCAGTTTGTTTTATTATACAATACATAGGCATTGTTGCATGTTGTTTGTGCACTTGATGTAATAAACATCATATAATAGTGAAATAGGTTATAATTAGTCAAGACATCATGGTAACAACTTCTGATCAGGCATTACCACCTGGGTCCTAAAGGAGACCCGATTCCTGGGGGGGGACTCTTTCTAATGACACCGGCGGTGCGCGAACAATACGCATGTACTCTTCTGATGATGAAATTCGCGTCACACGCACTGTACGCTGACCCTCGTACACGTACACGTAAAGAGTGAAGTGTACTTTGGGCTTTATGCTGCCTTCATGTGCTCTTGGGATTATCGTAAATACAAGTTTCCTAGGTAAAAATTGCACATGTACGCCCTCCTATGTGAACTTAAATGCGATGAGCTCATGTTCACGATTTCAGAAGTGGGAATTATCAAATTTCCGATAGCATGTGAAGGCAGCATTAACGTAAGTAAAATGCATCAGTGTTTACCTTGCTCCTGCCACAAAATGCCCATATTTTATAAGTTTCAAACCTTGAAAACTGTCTTGCTCATTAGTATAAAACAGAACACAGATGAAAGCATTTTCTAATTCGTGTTGTCAGCAGTATATGAAGTTAAAATCAGCTATTTCAGAAATTGTTAAAGTTTGAGGTAAGTCATGATTTGTTGTGCCACAAAAGCAGCTTGGTAAATTCAAACTTGGTAATGCTTATCTGTAGTGTGTGAGTACCAAATAGCTGCTAAGCTTGTCTCAAAGATGCTAAAGAGCTCTGTAATGAATTGAGCTCGGCTAATTCTCCCACCCAGGACATACAAACACACAAATACACCTCCCTCCCCCCTTTACGGCGGTCATTAGCGCCTGACATCCGTGACGGCAGCCATCAGTGTCCGTCTGCATTTTGGAGTGGTGAAAAGAGCTCTGACATCCCCCCCATTTTCACGCCTTTTAAGACTCTTTCATGGGCACAGAGGGATCTATGACATGCTTTGTTATGTAAGGTATTACCTTAAGTGTCCCAAGGATGCAACATCAAATAATGTGTGTGTAGACAGACAGAGATAGGTGGGGTTCCAATTAGAGCCAACAAAAGGGGGAAAAAGTGAAAGAAAAACAGAAATATGCAAAATTACACTGAAAGTTAAATAAAAACAGGAATAATTGACAGAAAGGAACAACCAAAAAGCAAATGTGATCAATTCTAAAAGAGAAAATACAAACATTTGTGCGTTATTTGTTACAGAAAATACTGAACTTAAATATTTGTTGAACTGATAGTTCTGTTTTTTATGATTTGGCAACATTGTGTGCAAATATATTTCTATAAAGTTGAAAGAGCTTCTTATATTAATGATATTTTGGTTTGGCTTATATTTAAATATATCTTTACTTTCCAATCACGAGCCAATGAACTACAGAGATTATGCCCAATTACGATTAGGATCTCTCACAGACCTTCAAAGTGCTCTCATTAACTCTTACAGCAGATGTTTGTCTACTTCACTTCCCCTTGAACTGAACTTCTTTTTGACCCGATGAATATATCCATATATATATATATGAGCTTATTAGCTGCTTATTTCTTTCTTTGAAAAAGAAAAAGACCATGACCACAACATCTTTGAAGACATTTACTGACCATTCTGTATTTCAGACATACAACATTGTAATTTCCAAACAGCATTTTACACTACGTTTCTCTTTTTAACAAAAATAATATTAAGTAGCAGCAAAAGAACACACAATAAATAGACATCTTAACAACAAAGCCAGGAAAACCAGTCCATTCTGGGTCCTCGGTACACAGGCATTTGAGGTTTCAAGTTAAAATGAATCAAAAGTCAGTTTTCAAATGCATTTAATGGTACATCCTTTGGCACAGTCGACAAGCACACCGTCTTTTCTCACAGCGGAAAGAATACAAAGACCCTCAGATCAGCACACAGACTTTTCTTCAATTAAACTGAAGCAGTTTATTTTCTAATTGCACTTTTGCATCCAAGTTGACTCACAAACAACATTTCAGTTAGTGCCACTTCCTCATTACATTCACTCACAGTTCAGAGTTTATCTGGTGCTCGCAGGTACCGGGTGACGTGTGCCATCATACGGGTCAGAACCAGACCTCATTGTGCAGACTTTAGAAAGCATCTCGTCCCGTCTCTTGTTCAGCTGTCCAACTCACCAGCACGAGTAAGAGAACAATGGGTATTGGCTCCAGTCCCCTACATTTCCGTGGTGATACCCGTGATGGACGGCCTGGGTGCTGTATTCGCTGGGTAGGTGATGATGGGGAGGTGGTGGAGGGGGGTATTGAGCGGACGCTGCCCCGCTCCACTGTCCCAGAGACTGTTCTGTGCTGTAGGGGGTGTAGAGAGGATGGTGGCCCAGCATACCTGGCTTGGCCTGGGCTATGGCCATGTTCAGCACCCCTGTGTAGTCCTGGTGCCCTGCGGAGGGATGCGGTGGGCAGGGGGGGAGGCCGAACTCTGGGGCGGAGGGCTTGCTGGAGGTGTCGTGATCGGGCACGGTGGCAACATCCGGCACGCGGGACTCAAAGCTGGAGCGGCCGGTGCTTCCACATCCACTGCTGCTGCCAGCACTGGAGGAGGACGGAGACGGGGACTTGCCGTATTCATGAAATCTGTGAAAAGATCCAGATTTTATTACTGAGACTTTGACAAGGCAGAACATAGCAGAATAAAGGTCTTGTTTGAGGTCAGTGCTAGGTACCTGTAAGGCTGGTACGTGTTCTGTCCAGGTACGAGCTGTTCAGAGCTGTACATGTCTCGAGGGTCCGAGCCCAGTGGGGACTCTGCCCGGAGAGCGTGGCTGTTGTCCCGGTCGCACGCACCTTCCCATGGGGAGTACCGCTCGGCCTTCACCTCCGACTCCTTACGGCCCATGTGTTCATCATCCAGACCTTCGCAAGAGGACTGTTGGATATCTGAGGAGATGAATAACATGGAGACTTGAATAAGTTACAACTACTTGAGAATTTGTACTAAAACCATCCATACTTTGTGTAAAGAGAGACATAAATTCAAATGTGAAGACAACTACCTCTTGGGCTTCCATGTTCAGAGTCTTTTGACACGTTCATTTTCTTTGCAACTCTCTCAGGATCAGCCAGACTTCTATTTGCTCGTCTGTGAAAGGAAAGTTCAATGAAGTAAACAATTTAAACCAATTTATTGGACTTAATGGAAATTTTAAAAAATATATATATTATCTTTTTGTATTTTGCTTTACATATTTTCTTTGTTTTTGTATAGTTATTCAAGTCTCTTATCAGCTATAATCCATGAGTTAATATTTTACAAACTAAAAAATGCTGGGTTGAAAATGGACAAACCCAGCGGTTGGGTTAAATGTTTGACCAACGTGCTGGGCAGTTTTATTTAACCCAACTATTTTTTAAAAATTACTGTCTGGCTTAAAATGAACCCAAAATAGGTTGGAAATTAAAAATCAGACACATAATTACTAGAGGCAACAATAATAATCAAAAGGTATTTAATTATTATTCATTAAACATTAATAAAACAATTTATTCATTTATTAAACATATTAATAAATGTTAATTTCCAACATACTTTGGGTATTTAAGCAAGCAATACAGTAATTTTTAAACAATAGTTGAGTTCAATAAAACTACCCAGCACGTTGGGCAAACATTTAACCCAATTGCTGGGTTTGTCCATTTTCAACCCAACTTGGGCTGTTTTTAGAGTGTATGGTGCATTGTTTTGTACATTTTAGAAAGTAGTTGGAATAGAAAAATCTATTTTAAGAGCAACCGGTATTGAAAATAAAACATAACGTCAAGATGGTATTACCTTTTAGAGTTTGTACCCTCATCTCTGAATCCTTTGGCAAAGGGATTGTGGTCGATTTTCAGCTTTGTGATCTGTGAGAGAAATAATGTAACCATCAATCTCAGTTCTAATTAACTCTAATAAAAAAATTGCCATTATATATTCAAGCTTAAAATATATGCATAAAAACATACTGATGCTTCACATATCATAAACAATGAGAGGGACATGTTCTCCCCAATATTCAGAATAGCGGCCAATCAATGTGTTTTTAAACTTTTATGTTTAAGTGTATAAAACTCTTACCTTTGTGTTCTGGTACGCAGTGACAGCAGTGAAGGTCGTCTCGGGGAAGGTAAAGGTTTGGAAGACACTCCAGCGTACGCTGTACAGATCATCAGCCTGGACGATATGGAAACGCGGGTGGTAGCGGTGCATGGAGTGAAGGATAATCTGAATCAAAAGGAGAGACACGGGTTTAAATCAAAGTCAAAGTCAAATTACTATTGAACAAATGTAAGATTCGGAGTGGGGCACTCACATGTCCATGCTGGTCCAGGGCATTGTTGGTAAGCTTGAGTTTGAGGAAGGACACGGGCTGTTTCATCCAGTGGCTGCCGGGCGCGGGTGAATCAGGGTGTAGGTACGTCCTGTAGGGCGGCTGAGGCTCAGCCTTACCTGCGACTTCCCACTTGTCCTTGTTCCACTATACAGAAAAAGAAGCATTTCATTGAATCGTTGACCACAAACTACAGCTTCTACATTGGCCGTGACATAAGGTGCCGGGGGTGCTGGGGTGTGAGAGTATGTGTGAACGAGAGTGTGTGTTGGGGTAAAACCCCCCGTGGGTTCTGTAAAAACAGGAAGAGTTGGGGCTCTTTGAAGTTGAGGAGCGCAATCAGTGGTGAGAACGTTCCGGGGAGACACATGTGACAACGTCCCCCCAACGCTCCAGCCATTCACGATCGACTCCCAATTCTTCCGCTCTTTATTTCAATAGGACGCTAACAGTCTAGACAAGCCGGGTCTAATCCATTCAAATGGATAAGACTTTAAAATTGGCAATAACTACATTGAGAGTCAATATGTGATCTATGAACTTTATTAGAGAAAGACTAGATGAGGTTGAGGTTCTAACCTTATATCTGAGACCGTCTTCAGGTACCATGTCCACCAGTAAGATGTACTTTGCATAAGGCACCAATCCAGACAAGCTGATTTTGCAGTGTGGAAACATCCTCCTGTAATATAAGCATAGATTAGAATTAAGGTCTCACACATACACTGAGGTCAGTTGATCCAAAAACTTCAAAGTTTTAGTTGAGGAACTTGGTTCTAAGACGTACCTGCCAGGTTTGGTGATGATCATCTCAGTGCCGATCTCATGGAAGGATCTCCACAGATCCGGATCCTCTAGAGTCATTCGGATGTTGCCTTGGTGATAGGAATCACCGGCTCCAGCCATGGAAGGCGGAGGAGGGAGGCTGAAATTGTGCTTGAGGTCTGAGGAAAGATGAAATATTTGAGATGTTCTGTCAATGGCATCCCATGGACGAAGTTTCCCAGAGAACTCTTGGAACTTCATTCAGTCGTGCAGAAACAAGTCCAAGAAGATGAGTTAACAATGAAGATAAGTGTGTAAATAAATGGATTGGGGTTAAGACAAACACTCACCTCTGATAGCCTGCATTATTTAGGCTTCCCAAAAGATGTCCTCCAGAAGAAAAGTTGATAGATGATAAATAAGCAATATCTAGTTGTTTCAGTTAAAACACAAGTTCTCCATACGAACTCAAAGGGCTCGAGTTAATTCCAATGTTTGTTAAGTCCAAGGATGAAGGGCTTCAGTGCGTTATGTCTGTCTGTTCCTTCTGCCACAGATGCAGAGGAGGTGTCCCACACCTTTAAGTGGGTTCTGGATGTGGGTGGGGCTTGAACCCCCATTCCCAGCCTTTGAAGTGACACGGTGATGAGTCAATGTCATGATCCTATTGGTTGATGGGCAGAATCAAAGAGAGTTAGCAGAGCCTTGATAGAGTCCCAACAGGAAGGGGACCAGCAGAGGAAACATGTCTTTATGAACTGCTAAAGGACTTTTAAACAAATACGTACAGGCCCAAAGAATACAGGATGGCAAACCAAGCACAAAATTCCCTTCATTAATCCAGCTAATGTGAGGAAGAGCAAAGACTTCACCTTCTAATTGACCACACTGACCCCTTCACGCAAACATAATCTGACACACTCAGCACTCGTGTTTGCTAATTCACACACACATATCCACTAATTCTCACTGAAGCTACAGACACCAGGTCCTGATTTTTACAACCGTGGTAAAGAATTTAAAATGCAATTGATGTTGTCACTTGAGTTCAACTTTCTTTGCTTTTCATTTGTTCTAAACATTGAATTTTGATGGCCAATGCTTTTACAACTTTAGACAGTGGGTTGAACACATCTGCAGCATCTTAAACCATGAAAAGACCACACTGAACCAACTTAACCTTCATGAAATGTGGGTTTGGATTATGGTGGTCTTTTGTCAACAGCAGTTTTGAGACAAATATTGACATACAGCTTCTTAATGGTTCTTTGAAGCACCAAGAAACACTTTTCTCATCAAGAACCATTATTTGCAATTTAGAGTTATTGGAGTGGCTATATGGTTCTTTGGAGATTAAAATGTTCTTGATGTTGTATTACAAAGATGTCATCTATTAAAAGACATAGTAAGGGGTTCTTTAGAGCTTGTTTTTAGAGAACCGTGGAGGTTCAAAAGTAATGCTATGGCATCATGCTTGAAAATCAAAATCAACTTTTGTTTTTAGTGGATTGATTTTACTTATTTAAAGTGTTCTGCATAGAACCACCATTTTGGATTCCCCAAAGAACCTTTCAGTGATCAGTTCTTAAAAGAACCATTTTTTGTTAAGAGTGAAGAACATTTCAAGAATCTAAAGAACCTTTTGAAAGATTCTATGGATATTAAAAGTTATGGTCATGGAACCATAGATGCCAATAAGGAAATTTTGTAGAGAATTTCTTTAAAAATATTTGTGTTTAATGCTACAAAAACCAACTGTTTGGGTGAACCGATGTTCTAGATCTAGTTCAGTTTGACTGAATCATGTCACTGACCGTCTCAGTGAAGGTGCCGATATAGTCGTCACATAAAGTCATTATAGAGTTATGGCAGAAAGCAGACCCTGGGGTAAATCTACAGGTGAGCTTTACCTGAGAAGCAGCTTGTGTATGTGTGTTTGGTGGGAGGGAGGAGGTTGCGTATTCAGGGTGTCTAGACATGATCGTTCCTTGATGGTTAATCTCATTAGGAAGAAATGCTCTCTGAAGGCAGCAGGCTTTCTATTCATGCAGAGAGACACAGGCAGAGATACATAGAGAGGGACAGATAGATAGGGAACAGCAAAATGCGAGATAGCTCCAAGAAGAATTGAGGCTACTTTAGCAGTTCACAGCCTGTTAGCACCACTGATCTACAGATTTCATGTCTTTTTTTCAGAGTAAACATGAATAGGGAGAGTTTACTTGTATGAATGTCAGCCATTGTCAGTCATTGTTATGCATCTGTGACTATATGCTGGAATGAGTGCTTGACTGACTCTGTTCACAAATGGAGGAACGTGAATTTGATCTACAAGCAGATGTGTCTTTTTTCTTGTGTGTTTCTTTGGTTGAGTTGAAGAAAGGAGGACTTAATTTAGATTTTTTTATACCAATAGTAGAGGAAGTGATGGGGAAATAGGAGAAAGTAATGGCTTAAAGATTATACAGGCATGGGGAAAATTTGGTATTCTTTCCAATTTAAAATGAAAATAAAGTTTATAAAATTAAAGTTATGTTAAATAAGAAAACTAATGACATAACATTAATTAGAAATATTAAAGATTCTGCACAATTTCTAGGTAAATTTGCAACATTGATCTTATGAACTCAAGTAGCTCACGTGCTGCTGCCTTTACAGTAAAATTGGGGCAAACCAAATACTAAGACATTTGGAAAGTTATACATTTTTTCCCAAGTAGGACCATATATGATGCTTAGAGGATTCTGATCCAAACGGGACACATACTTTAGGATTGATTCAAAAGAGGATTCATTTGCAATTGTACATATTCCTTTACAACAGGAATTGAAAGATGAAATTGGCTAGTTCTGGTGTTTTAACCCTCAGAAAACACAATCCACAGTTTGTTCTGTTTCTCCACCCTGGTATAGAGCACTGTTAGCACAACTCTTTCTTATGCTAAACATTAACTCCAGCAAAACAGACTCCTAATCACCACCATTTCCTACATTTGCAAGAACTCTCAAAGGACTGAAGCTCTTGACAACAAATACTGCCATACATAAAAGACCCCAAAAATGATTGCTATACTTGACGGCATATTGTTGTTTTGTTGATACATACTGTAAATATGTACTCTCTAAAAAATGCTGGGTTAAAAACAACCCAAGTTGGGTTGAAAATGGACAAACCCAGCGGTTGGGTTAAATGTTTTCCCAACGTGCTGGGCAGTTTTATTTAACCAAACTATTGTTTAAAAATTACAATATGGCTGGCTTAAAATGAACCCAAAATATGTTGGAAATTAAAAATCAGACACTTAATTACTAGAGGCAACAATAATAATCAAAAGGTGAACATTTATTAATAAGCAATTTAATAAATGATTATTGTTTAATTATTATTCATTAAACTTCTTGAAAATGAACATGAACAATACGTTCATTTATTAAACATATTAATAAAAGTTCATTTCCAACATACTTTGGGTTCATTTTAATCAAGTAATACAGTCTTTTTTAAACAATAGTTGAGTTAAATAAAACATCCCAGCAGGTTGGGCAAATATTTAACCCAACCGCTGGGTTAAAACAACCCAATCGCTGTGTTTGTCAACTTGGGTTGTTTTTAACCCAGCGTTTGGAAGCGATAGACGTCAGTGGACTCATTTCTTACACATTCAAGTCAATGACAATTTATAATGCATAGTCTTTCCTTGCCATTATTAACCTGAAAAAAATGGAAAAGTTCTGTTTATTTTGATCAGTTAGAATTGATGAACATTTATTCTCCAATGATATTACAGTGGTTTCCTAGACACGTTTCAGGGTAAAATTTACCATACACCATGACAATAGCATGATATTCTTTGCAGTGCCTTGGAAAACCGTGTACATTTAGTGATACATGAATATGGTAATCATTTAGCGCTATGGTATATATCAAATTACCATGGCATTATCATCTCATACCTTCACTAAACCATGGTACCAGAACAGTACTATTTTGTAATGGCTGAATTATTTTATATTGGATGCAGTATATAGCAAGACACATAATAATAATGCTCAGTTTCTTCCTGTTCATGAAAACATTTATAAATGAGTGATTAATGTATAATAAATGTGTTATAACATATTTTATCAGTACTCATAACACAAAGTGCAGTTCTTGAGTGCATTTCTCCCTATTGATCAACAGCAAATGAACCTAAAGTGTGTTTTAACTGTTATTTTTAGTGGATGAAATAAAGCAGATTAAAACACTTGCTCTTGCAGCAGCAGTTAAATCAGAGTTGCCTTTTTTATGAGCTAAAAGCCCTCAATAGCTGTGAATGTATTGACTGAGAATATAAAGAAGTCTAAAAGGATTTGTATTAGTCTTAATACTCAAATTCATCTATACCAAGTAAAAAAGCACATCTAAAATCCCTCACAGCTCTCTGGAGATTAACATCGAGAGGCCTAAACCTGGAGAAGACAGCAGAAGACATTAGCCAAGCACACGTTTAGCTATCTTTCCATCATGAAGGTGTGATGTCAGGTTTCATTTCCTTCACCTGAAACTGGTCAGTAAGATTCACACATGACGCGTGGCTCTCCTCACTCCTCTGAGGTTATAGACACATTTCCGAGGGACTAGCGAATCGTTTTCCTAAACCTAATCCACCAGTAGCACACTTACATTAGCACCAATGCCAATTACCATGCCATTTTAGTACAATTTTTACACTAGATTAGATATTATGGTTGGACAGCGGTGAAAATTACTTAGTATAGCCTTATAATACCTATTATAGTATGCAATAATTAAATTCAATTACATATTATTTTTGTGAATTTGTGTTTTACTCGAGTACAGCTTCATTTCCAAGTCAAAATCATACTTTCACCCCTTACATTAATTTAGACTTCCAAAGTACAAGTAATTTTTTTTTTTTGGCAGATTATCATAAATTAAATCTTTTTTGCTTTTACATGATTACACTCCTGATTTAATTTTAATAGCCAATGACATTCATCTCAGTGTAAACTATATTTGGATTTAACTAAAGTCATTTGTTCTTGTAAGGAAACACCTCATCTGTCACCACAACATAATCAGTGATCAAAATCAACGTTTTAATCATAGAAGATGGACAGACTTGGTTCAAGTGTGAACGTGTTCAACGATCCATAAACAACTATATTTAAATGTCAAAAACCAAATCCAGGTACCGTGTTTCAGGACAGAGGTTTCAGTTAAACATCTGCAGTGTCCTACACTGTAAAAATGATTTTACAGCAAGTGAATAAAACAAAGAGTATTAGAGTATGTTTTACAGTTCAGGCAGAAGTTCATACTTCAAAATTTCAATTTTTTTTGCTGTTTTTTTGTAACTATTTGTGCAATTTACTAGCAATTTCTTAGTGAAAATTGTTTCAAAGTAAATTCAACACCACTTCTTTTTTCAGTGTAGTAAGAATACAGTAAGAACACTGACACTGAGAAAATTGTGATTAAAAAGTGGATTCTAAAAGGTTCTATATAGAATCTTAAAGGGTTCCATCAGGCGCTACACACACACACACACACACACACACACACACACACACACACACACTGTGCAAAAGTCTTAGGCCACCACCAGCTTTGTTGTTTTAGCAGTGTTGTAATAACCATCCATATTTATTTTTTGGTTTTTATTACAATACAAACAGAAAATACAGGAAATATGTACACAAAATGTAAAAAAAAAAAAAAAAAAAAAAATCAGAACAAAATGGCTTCTTTAAGCAAAAGCCCGTATTTAGTGTGACCTCCTGAACTTCTTCCATTTTCTCAAAGAAGAAACTCTGAGAAACTTCTCATTATATTTTGAAACTTTTCTTTTCTGCCTTCCAGTTCTTTTCCGTTCCATTTATGTTTAAGAGAGCAGGTTTCTGCTATTGCTCAAGTGTAAGGGGAAGTCACTGAATACTTGCCACTTTAGCATATAGAAGCTGTTTTTCTTTTTCTGATTTTTTCTGTTTTTTAATACTGCATACAAATTTCCTGTATTTTCTGGTTATATTCTAATAAAGAGACTGAAAAATAATTATATATGGCCATTATATTATTACTAGAACAACATCTAATTGTGGCCTAAGACTTTTGCACAGTACCGTATATATAGTAAACAGTACTGACCCCTAAAGTGTTCTATATATATATAATAAAAAAAAAATATATATATATATATATAGAACATTTTAGGGATTCCCATCATGGGATCATTTTTGGATTTAGTTTTAATTCATTTTTAATTTTTAAATTTTATAATATAAGCAGCTTGTAAACATACTTTATCACTAGAAAATAACATGAAAGTATTATGCGATCATTTAAGAGATTTCTTCTTATATAGAACCATTTTTGGCATAAAGAGTTTTTTAAAACGGAGTCAAGAATTCTAGAGTTCCATATAGAACCCCTTTGAGTGTATTACCAAATTTACACAAAAGCTATGAAAACTTAATCTATACATTTTAAATAGATTAAAATATTTGGCTAAATACTTGAGTTGTACTTAAAATTTATCTCAGGATAGTGCTGGCAAAGCCAAGGTCATGGGTTTGATTGGCAGAGAACACACAGTAATAAATTGTCTAGCTTGAATACACTCTCACTTTTCACAGACATTAAACACAATGAGGAAACATGAGGAAAGAAACTGTCCTTTGAGGCCCAACAACTACAGTTAGCCGAAGGTACAAAAATGGTAGGTAGAAAAAAACAAAAAAACAAAAGGAAGAAACAGAATCTTCGTAAAAAAAAATTATTTTGGTCAATGGTGGCTAATTCATATGAATTCAATTTGTATGTTTTTGTACAATTAAGGTGGATCTTCATGCTTGTTTTTTCTTTCCTAAAATCATTCATTTTCATGGGTACGAAAACGTATACTTCCCTCACGAGATCAGGTTGTTCTCATGAGATCGGGTTGGAAGACACAAGCTTATCATATGCTAGCGTGTGAAGCGCTAATGTCTTCTGCTATGCTGTCATTTGAAACAAGTCAGTCGTTGAATCGGACACCAGCCTCCATTTTAAGGCCAGGCATGTGAGACACGGACTCGCTAGCTTATTAACACCTGCGAGGTGCTTATACGCCTGGAAATCAGACACATTAGATGGGTTTAATTATGATAAGAACTGTTGACTGTTTCCTAAAGAGAGTAATGCTATTTCTCAAAGATTATGTTAGGAGTCATTTCTGTATTATATGCTCATTTTCTTCAACCTTTTTTATTATTTAAAAAACAGTATGCTTTACAATAAATACAGCCACGTGAGACTAAATACTCTTCTTTAGCTTTTGAGAAACTCACGTCATGGTAGTGACGCCGCAAACTTGAGTTGCAAAAGGTCAAACTTTACCTCACTGACTTTTCCTTAACCCTCCGAATCTGTGAAACACGTCATAAAATGATCCATATCCCCTTTGATCAGGTTAAAACATCATTAATGTGTAACTGAAAACACATGGCTGCTCTGTAGAGGAAACGTATGCTTGCGTGAAGTGTCGTATCTAAACATTACAGGAGGTTTCCTACTGTAGACCCCACAGGGATCAAGAGAGTCCCGCTGGGACGCGCCTCACTCACGCTGGGCTGGATGTGTGCTTTTGGACTCCAGCAGCTGATCTGAAACCAGTTTGGCTGGTGCTTTTTAGGACGGGGTGACAGTTCGGGTGGTCAGAAAGGCCGAACTGGAGGAAGTGACAATGTCACGGCCAAGACCACTACTGGGGTCTTTTCTGAACACTTTTCTGATGCATTTTGGCTCACAAGAAAGAGAAAATGGAGTTTGATTATTAAGTTATTAGCATAACATCCAAGAGATGTTTCAATTTGCAGGACATTAAAAAACAGGAAATGCTGAAAAGAACAAAACAGTCACTTGGTCAGATCATGTCTTTAAATCTGCATCCATCCCGTATCGCAGACGCTGAAGTCAGGAGGTGTTAGCCGCCTCTGCCATTTGCTGCGGCTTGTGTGGACGTATCGTCACTCAATAGCTTAACAGCTGCCAATACACAGGCGCTCAGGGCTGGGATCAGACGGCTGAGGGGTCTATAAAGAGCCCCCCCGCCATGGGCCGACGAGAAATCTCACACCTTTCCCTGGCATTAGCTATGCAATCTTCCCTTTTGATGCTCTAACTGGCCACTTTAAGTGCTCAGGTATGGGCCGTCGGGGGGGGACGCTGAGGCACAGCGCCGGCTGAACACTGGGTGATTCTTGTGCATCACATACACAATAATACGCGTCTTGCATGCAGAAAGTTCAGTAAAGCTAGATTAAATCAATGCCATAAACATACTAAACGGGCATTTTATGGGGTTCCCACAGTTTGAAGCATGTCCATGATTTCCTTATCCAGTGATCTCTTAAAATCAGGAATTGCGCTCACAAAAAAATATTTTAGAATGACACACAATTAGGAAAATGGATATTCAGGACTTGTTAGGATTGAATTATGTCCCATTTTAATTAATTTATTTATTCATTTGACTTTTCTGGTCTGAAAAATACATTTTTAAATTCTCCCATATTTCCAGGGTTTCCATGACTGTGGGAACATAACATTTTAAAATAGTATTAATTTGCATTTAATAAAACAATGTCAAGGTCACAGGTATAACAGGGAATGCGTGATAAAATGTATACCTTTTATGTAATGTAAATATCATCTGTCAAATGCATAAATGTAATATATTGTCTGGACTATTTTTAAAATTCCTTACAATTTCCATGTTTTCAATTTCCAAAGGCTGTATTATTTTACCATTCCAAAGACCTAAATGTCTGACCAAGTTCAAAGATCTACTGCTGTGTTATTTTAATATTATTTATTTACTTTTATAGTATTCATTAATATTTTGAATTAGCTTTTATTTTTATATTTTCAGTTTTCATTTTAAGTCATGTTGTTATGTGCTTTTATCATTTTATTAGTTTGTTTTTATTGTTGATTTCTATAGAGCGTTAATTTATTTATTCCATTGCAACATTTCTAATGCTGAGCTCTAAAATTTATATTTTATTTTATCTCAGCTCTATTTCAATAAAAGAAATTGGTTTTATTAGTACAGAGCCCCGCACATGACATGCAAGAAAAAAGTAAATTGTGCGCACGATGTACTATTTGGTTCCCTCGATTCGCTAAATCGTGCACGCGATTTACTATTTCGTTCCTTCGATTCGCTAAATCATGCACACGATTTACTATTTCGTTCCCTCGATTCGCTAAATCATGCGTACGATTTACTATTTCGTTCCCTCGATTCGCTAAATCGTACACGCGATTCACTATTTCGTTCCCTCGATTCGCTAAATCATGCGCATGATTTACTATTTCGTTCACTCGATTTGCTAAATCGTACACGTGATTTACTATTTTGTTCCCTCGATTTGCTAAATTGTACACGATTTACTATTTCGTTCCCTCGATTCGCTAAATCGTACACGCGATTTACTATTTTGTTCCCTTGATTCGCTAAATCGTGTGTACGATTTACTATTTCGTTCCCTCAATTCGCTAAATCGTACACGCGATTTACTATTTGGTTTCCTCGATTCGCTAAATCGTGCACACGATTTACTATTTGGTTCCTCGATTTGCTAAATTGTGCGCACGATTTACTAATTCCTTCCCTCGATTTGCTAAATCGTGCCGTGTTTTACTAATTCGTTCCCTTGATTTGCTAAATCGTGTGCACGATTTACTATTTTGTTCCCTCGATTTCCTAAATCGTGCGCACAATTTACTAATTCGTGCACATGATTTAGCCTACTATTTTTTTCCTAGATGTCATGTGCGGGGCTCCATATATTAGTTTTTGATTTTGTTAACAATAACAACACTGACCTACTGAACACAAAAATTTCTATTCGCTAAATCGTGCACGCGATTTACTATTTCGTTCCCTCGATTTGCTAAATCGTACACGATTTACTATTTCATTCCCTCGATTCGCTAAATCGTGCACACGATTTACTATTTCGTTCCCTCGATTCGCTAAATCGTACACGCAATTTACTATTTCATTCCCTCGATTTGCTAAATCATGCGTACGATTTACTATTTCATTCCCTCGATTCGCTAAATCGTGCACACGATTTACTATTTCGTTCCCTCGATTCGCTAAATCGTACACGCAATTTACTATTTCATTCCCTCGATTTGCTAAATTGTACACATGATTTACTATTTCATTCCCTCGATTCGCTAAATCATGCGTACGATTTACTATTTCCCTCGATTCGCTAAATCGTACACGCGATTTACTATTTCATTCCCTCGATTCACTAAATCGTATGCGCGATTTACTATTTCATTCCCTCGATTCGCTAAATCGTATGCGATTTACTATTTCGTTCCCTCGATTCGCTAAATCATGCGCACAATTTACTATTTCATTCCCTCGATTTGCTAAATCGTACGCGATTTACTATTTCGTTCCCTCGATTCGCTAAATCGTACACGCGATTTACTATTTGGTTCCCTCGATTCGCTAAATCGTGCACACGATTTACTATTTGGTTCCCTCGATTTGCTAAATTGTGTGTGCGATTTACTAATTCCTTCCCTCGATTTGCTAAATCGTGCCGTGATTTACTAATTCGTTCCCTCGATTTGCTAAATTGTGTGTGCGATTTACTAATTCCTTCCCTCGATTTGCTAAATCGTGCCGTGATTTACTAATTCGTTCCCTCGATTTGCTAAATCATGCGCACAATTTACTAATTCGTGCACATGATTTAGCCTACTATTTTTTTCCTGGATGTCATGTGCGGGGCTCCATATATTAGTTTTTGATTTTGTTAACAATAACAACACTGACCTACTGAACACAAAAATTTCTTTTATTATTATTTTGTTATATTGTATTTAGTATTATTTATATTATTGGCTTATTCCTCAACACATGATTAAAGTGCTACAGGACATCTTCGCATGCAGTCATTGATTACATTTGAGCATTATTGACAAGAAATACCCTGAGGCCGCCTATGATTGGCTCATTCACCTGAAAGGCCAACTTCCTTGCAGCATTTGCCTCAACCAATGACCCAACATCATTACCAGAACTACATAATGGCCTTATTTTAGATCAAAGTCCAAATGTACATTATGACTCATAAGTAGGCTATTCAGTCGGATGGAGGCCAACAGACGGACACAGGAGGCAAACAATCACCACCTACCCCCACATCCCCTACAAAAGATCTGACACACATTTGGTCCCATATGTAAGAAAACAAACCCTCAGCGTAGTGTGCCTGACAAAGGGAGTAAATGACACATTGGCAGCACTTCATAAGAAACCTCTGGCAGCTGCTAATGGGTCTTAATGGCCTTCCTCGAGTCTGAGGGCTTCACACCGGCCGGGACACTCCCTTTGACATGGCCTGGTTAAAAGAGACGGGGTGGTCTTCGGCCCGAAACGATTACAGGACGACTGTGAGGAGATGATGTTATCATTTCCCACAATTCCCTTCCCTTCCCTTCCATTTCTTTCTTTTTTTTTATTTTATAGAAAGAACATGTATAAACAATCATTTAGAGTAACTACAAATGGCTAAGTTGCAGTAAGGCACTGAATGATGACTGCGATCAAGCGTAATCACAGACACAAACGTGAATGCATTGCAAGCTCACAGTCCAGATGTATAGAACGCTTGTTTTAGTATTTTAGTACTCAAGGGGGCGATAGAGTGAACGTCAATCATCTGTGCAATTTAATTGTGCTGTTTTTCAGGCAACTATCCATTAATATCAACATGTTAACCCTGTGAAGAAATAATAGTAAACATTTTTTTTGTTTGTTTGTATTTAACTGGAACAGTTTATTGAACCTTTAAACAAAAAAAACCCAAAATGCATATGTGTTCTACATTGAGTATCATAATTGATACATCAGGCTTTTATGGCTCATATAGTATAATATTGTGAGAATATGGAGCTCATACCTGAGGAGCAAAAAACAGCTTAATTTTATTTAGAGGCCCAAACTGAGCAAAAATATACAATTTTCTGCAGATGCTGATATTTATATGACCAAAAACAATGATGAAATTCTGATGCTTGTAATGTAAATCATTGAGATCTTTATAACAGTATAGCGACTACTTACAGTTAATGCATATAAATATCAGTCATCACTCTATATCTGCCAATAATGTCTTAGTAAGATGATATTTAAATGTTTAGTTTTAAGATCAAAGCTCTGTAGTTTTAAAACATATAATGCAATACAATGATGATTGACAGATGAACAAATAAACCTTCCTCAAAAGATGATGATCATATTTGATACTCACATTTGAACATGATTTTTCTAAAAATGTCTGGATAATCAAATAAACCGAAGTTGCTTCAGTCCAGTAAATGTTCATCTTGAAATATTACTAACAATATCAAAGTTATTCTTACATTTACTTCATAAAAATCATTAAATATTTGACATTAACAGCAAAAAGCTGTGTACAACAACATCAAGATAGACTGAAAAATATGTGCATAAAAAAATGATACAATAGGCTTTATAGGGTTAACTGTTGCTCCGCCATGATAGTAGTTGACCTGAAAGAGAATATTGACCATAAAGAACAGTGGGATCTTATACTAATCTAAAATGTGTTCTTGTGCAACATTATGAATTGAGCTATGATGCATTTTGTAAAATCTGACCAGTGTTGATGCATTTCCTGCAAAATAGGAATAAAATAGCCAATAGTCTTCAGTTATGCCAGAATCAGAAATTATGACTAGTTTCACATGCATGCGCACATAAATTTGTTAACCTTGATGGTAATGAATTTGGGGTGTTTTAAATGAGCAACTATGTACCCGAGGTTAGTCATTTGCATAAAACACGCTTAAACCATGTCCATATAAGGGCTTTCCGTACAACCTTTCCTTTACAGCCTTTCGTCACTCTCAGCAAACACACGACGCTCTTAAAGACGCGCTCTCGTCTGAGAGCATGTGCAACAAGGTCCTCAAAACCAGTTCAAACACAATAAACAGATTTTATTCAGATCCAGACGTCCATCCAGCTGTACATATGCATATCTGCATTTTTATGCAGAGGATCCTGACAGCTCGAGCTATAACGCAGCTTTTCTTACTCTCTCTCTCTATATGGGCCATTCTACAGAATTGGTTCAAAGTCAGTTGAAAACATCTTGAAAAACGTCTTTTTCCACAAATTTTGTATGTATCCAAATTGTATAATATCCAAGGTACACATTTTTAGTAATTGTGCAGTTAATTCTCATATTGTATCTTCAGAAAGTTTTGGAATATTTTTCCTCTCCCCAAATTTGTCACTACCGAAACACAATAATAAATAATTTAATAAGGGTTACATTGACCTATTAAGATTTTGTTTACATCTACCATGTAAATATATTTTTTGCTATTTTATTAAAAAGTTTTCACTGGTAATTCAATAACAATTACAATTTTAACAATATTTCAAGTGTAATTTATGAGATTTGTTGTATTTTGAATCCAATCTTTCTTTGTAAAAGTCAAAGTTTATCATTTCAAAGTGAAGGATTCATTAGTTTGAATATACATTGAACCAAACACTATAATAACATCTTAGCTGATAATTCAATATACTTCATTTTTGACAAAACATCCCATGTTTCGGTCGTGACTGCACATATTTGGTAGTGACAGTAATGTGTTGGTAGTGACCACATCACATTACACAATTTTAACTCGCATACTAAAACACTACTAAAACATATTAAAATACTAATTATTTGCATAACTGTACTAAAAATGTGTTTATGTCCCCCAAATAAATGATAATGTGTTCCCTCTAGTCTAGCTCATAGATGCTAATCATCACATGGTTAGCTAGCACAGTTCTGAACAATTGTACATGCTTAAAAACTACATTTTACGGAATAACACCCAAAAAAGTTTGCTTAATTGCAGAAAAAAGGTGTTTGGTAGTGACGTTCCTTAAAGTTACACACAGATTTTCAGACGTTTGAACACATTTAACTCAAAATGATGGACCTATCTACTATGAAAGAGAGGCTATGAGAGGGAGGGACACAGGAATATTTCCTGATCATAAATGTAGAAGTGTGTTAAAATCAGTCTCAGCCAATGGACTAAAACATACACTGTTTTGGTAGTGACTTGAAAATGCAAGACATTTTTTTAAATAAAGTTTTATGATTTAAAAATAAAATATAAAATAATGTTTTTTAACTTTAAAAAAAAAAATCAAAAATATATTTTTAAAAACAATGAAAAAAAAATTAGGGTTCGGGTTTCCCAATTGAAAGTACCCAATAAAAGATGATTTTATATATATTAAGCTTACTGATATTTTGAATATTATTGTGGGATTCAATAGATTATAGAAGGATTTTATTTACTGTAACATTAATACTTAAATGCTTTTTAAATGTGTTTTTTGGTTGTGGGACAGCAGTTTGCACCAATTCAGTAGAATGGCCCATATATTTACACTACCGGTCAAAAGATCAAGTGGTTCTCACTGCAAAGCCAAATGACATCTGGCTCCCCCTCTCTGGACTGAATGGGTGGAGCTTGACCTAGCCCTGTTTAGGGATAGGGTGAGAGGCTGCTCACTGCAGAGCCAATGGGTGGAGCTAGACAGTCCAACCACACCCTAACCCTACCCATAACCCTTACGATAAACATAACTCCACCCATTAGGTCAAACTCCACCCATTAGGTCAAGCTCCACCCATATGTCCAGAGTGGGGAACTGGACATCATTTGGCTCTGCAGTGAGCACCACTTGGACAGGGTTATGGTTAAGGTGTGGCTGGACCATCAAGCTCCACCCATTACATCCAGAATGTCAAACTCCTCCCCATTGGCTCTGCAGTGAGCAGTTTGGAATAAAGAAATATATATTTTAAAAGTTTCTTATGCTAACCCAGGCTGCATTAATTTGTTGAAAAATACAGTAAAAACAGCAATATTGTGAAATATTACAACTTAAAAGAACTGTTTTCTATTTGAATATTTAAAAAAAATGTAATTTATTCCTGTGATCAAAGCTGAATTTGACTGGATGGAGGCAGATCTGAACATGAACTTACAGTCAATTGTAAGAAAGTCGCGATTTTAAGCGGACTAAGAGAGAAGTCTGTCGTTTCACTGGAAGATCCAGTTATGATTTTTGATTGAACATTTCAAAGTCAAAAAAATGCATTCACAAAATTGGGTGAACTTTCATTTCATGTTGAACACTAGCTTATAGCTACTTCACATGGACTAAAAGCCACGAAACTTGATTTCTGAAGGTGTTTGTAATCTCAAAAAACAAATAAACACCAAAGATCAGGTAAAAATGTTGTAAGTGTATTTTTGGTTTTGTGATATCATCAATGCAGCAAGTCAGAAATATCAATCTTCTCAGAAAAAAAGCCTGAGGACAGTATAATACCCCACAGAAAAGCTCCCATCTCTAGAGAGCAGAGGATTTACCCACCTCGCCTTACATTCTTAACACAAGCATAGAGACAGCATTCAAAAGACAACAACAAACAAAATATTATTTTACAAAGAGGAAAAAATAGAAACATCTGTTTACAGGTAGTTTGGTCACACATGCTCATTGCATCGAAACATTTCAAAGTCCTTCAAAGTCTTGAAAAATTCTGCACTCAAAAAAATACTGGTAGCTATTTATCCATCTACAAGTAGAAAACGTTCGGTAAAAAACATTCCTCCGTCTAAATTACTCTTTATATCAGAACTGGAAAAACTTCCAAAAACAGATCTGGTTGGAAACACTACCAGCGCCAGCCATGATCGCCGTCTACATACAGACACGTCACGAGAAAACAACGACATGCTCTTAATGCTCCGAGATAAAGCAGTGCTACTTCAATCTGAAACTCAATCCCACAGGTCGAGAACCTAAATAGAACTAACATTAGGGCACTTTTCCTTGATTAAAGGGCAGTTCACTCAAAAAGTACTTCATTTTCTCACCATCATGTCATTATAAACTCGAAAAGAAGACTAAAGATGATGTTTGGCAGGATGTTCACGCTGTTCTTTACCATACAGTGTAAGTGAATGTTGGTCAAAGGCTCCAAAAATGACAAAAAAGTACCATAAAATAGTCCATATGGCTTTTCTATAGCCATCTGACAGTCTTGTGTGAGGAACAGAAAAATCATTCACTGAAAACCTGGTGTGACGTACCGTATTAGACGTCAGTGAGAGTGGAGAACTATAGAACTTCAATTACTTGAAAAATAGTCCATGTGAAAATATGGTCATATGGACTATTTTTTAAGGTGCTTTTTGTAATTTTTGAGTCTTGACAGCTCCAGGTCTCCATCCACTTTCATTGTATGGAAAAGAGCAGCGTGAACATTCTGCTGAATTCCTCCTTTTATGTTCCACAGAAGAAAGAAAGTCATACAGGTGAGAGGTAAATGAAAAACAACTGTCCTTTTTGTGTGAACTTTCCATTTAACCATTCAAAGAAAAGCCAAAAATAAGGGATCAGCACCATTTTTAGGCATTTTCATCTCATTAAGAAAAAACAATGGCTGTGATGCCAGACATTTCGGCATAATCCTTGAAAAAAATAAAAATAAAAAAGTAATTCTATTCTTCTGTAGCTAGTTAGATCACATTCATATTTGAACCGTGATATGAATAATCGTCACATCTTCTCAGTGCTGGTGGCATGCTGTTGTTTACAATCCTCAAATGGAAATGTAATAAAACTATGAAATCAGGTCAAAAATGTGAGATACTAACAATAATACAACAGCAATGGAATTTTTGGTGTCTTAAAATATACTTGATATTTTTACAACCAACAGATTACCAATACAGTAATTTATAATAATTAAATATATAAATTGAACTCTTGAGGTGCTGTGAAGGAACTGGTAGAGCTCTCCTTTAAAAAGCCGACAGCTGAAGCACGGACGACCGGACAAACGGAGATGCTCCGCGCGCACTATATGTGCAGGCAGCTCTGAAAAACAAGGAATAGCACACGCACAAACACATATGCAGAAAAACAGAGATGCGTGTCCACACGGCTGGAAAAACTCTCACTTTTGCATGCTGACATCCCAAGGGAATCTTCCATGTTTTGGTAGCAATGCCACCGAAACTTGGTAGTGATATGAATCATGTTTATTTTACACTGCTAAGCTGAGCAAACGTCAAGCAAAACGTACTTCCTGTTAAATCTGTAAACAACGTCGTGATGGATTTAATGCCCAAGAAACTCTGAGAGAGTAAATTGCATTACACAAACTGCCAGTATTACACAATCCATCCTTTAGTAGAACATTTTTTACTGATTTTCCCATGAATCCAGCGTGGTGGCTGCGGTTAGCTGTGAGCGTGGTTTTTGTAACTGCTGGAGTAAAAATGGCACTTTGCAAGATTGTACACAACGAAAAAAAAACAACATAAAAACCCAGTCCATGCTTAGCAGCAGAGGAGCAAAAACAACAGGACACAAGTGCCAGGGTAGGAAAAAGCCCTTTCGCTGAAAAACGTGCATATAGCGGAGAACACGCGCTATAGAAAAACGGACGCAGACGAAACCGTCAACGATTAGCTGCAGCTACACAATTAAAAAAAGGAGATTTCACTTCAGAGTTCAGCTCGAGTTCTGCAGCAGTGCGGGTCAAAGCTGTACGGTTCAAATGTCCATGTAGTCATCTTCCTCATCGGACTCGCTCTCCAGGGAGGATTCCTGACTCGACGTCTCTTGCACCTCTAAAGCGGGCTGAGCGAGAGTGTCTTTCTTCACGTTAGCTGCCGACTGAGAGGACAGGATCACATTCTGAAGGAGAAACCATCAAGAGATGAAGAGAAAGAGAACATGTTAAGAGCATCTCATGATCTGCAGTGGACACTTAAAGGATTAGTTCACTTTAAAATGAAAATTAGCCCAAGCTTTACTCACCCTCAAGCCATCCTAGGTGTATATGACTTTCTTCTTTGTGATGAACACAATCGGAGTTATATTAATAAATATCCTGACGCGTCCAAGCCTTATAATGACAGTGAACGGGATCAACGAGTATGAAACCTTCCGTATTCAACTTAGGAAGAAAGTGTAATGCCTCTCGCAGTTCAAAATGCTTACGCTACGTCCTACACCTTCCGTATTCAACTTACGGAAAAAACGTACTTGACGCAACATCAGTTTACACTTTCTTCTTAAGTTGAATACGGAAGGCGGTCTGGCGGAAACTAGATATTTTACATTATAACTTAAATACAGATATTTTTCTTACACAAATGCATCGCTTCACTTCAGTAGGCCTTTATTAACCTCCCGGAGCCGTGTGGAGTGCGATTATGATGGATGGAGACACTTTCTTCAGCTCATACTCGTTTGGTAATGCTTACTCCCATTATAAAGCTCAGATGCGTCAGGATATTTATTAATATATCTCAGATTGTGTTGAAAGAAGAAAGTCATATACACCTAGGATGGCTTGAGGGTGAGTAAAGCTTGGGGTAATTTTCATTTGAAAGTGAACTAAAGTGCCACACTTAAAAACACATTTCAAAAGTGTCTGCTTTCCTTTCAATTGTGATCAGTAAATTAAAAATACCAACCTTGAGTTTCTGTTTGGTCTCCTCAGAGATGCTACCTTTCGGCGAGAGCAGGGTGGGCGTGGGGGGCGTGACTGTGATCTCTGGGGGGAATTTAGTGACTGTGGAGGGAATCACCAGTTTGGGCATGTTGGGTGGAATCCTGGACCGGATGCGACTGGCATCACCCTGCTTCGACTGGTCACTTTCTGGAGAAATCATTAAAAAAAAAAATGTTATTTCTTAGTTTAAATGACTTTTTAATGATTAATGAAATGATTATTATTCTAAAAATGTGACCGACTGAAGTAGAGAATATTATATAATTAATTATTGTATATTTACATATTTATATTTATAATTCATACAACAAATAATTACACTAGTGTTCAAAAGATCCGGTTTGGTAAGATTTTTTGTTTTTGAAAGAAGTCTCTTCTGCTCACCAACGCTGCATTTATTTGATCAAAAATACAGTAAAAACAGAAATATTATTACAATTTAAAACAACTGATTTCTATCTGAATATATTTTAAAATGTAATTTATACATTTTGTGATCAAAGCTGAATTTTCAGCATCATTACTCCAGTCTTCAGTGTCACATGATCCTTCAGAAATCATTCTAATATGCTGATTTGATGATCAAGAAACAGTGATGCATTTTCAGGATTCTTTGATGAATAGAAAGTTCAAAAGAACAACATTTATTTGAAATAGAAAGCTTTTGTAACATTATGTCTTTACTGTCACTTCTGATCAATTTAATGCATCCTTCCTGAATAAAGTATTAATTTCTCTAACCCTGTAAAGACATGAAGTAATTGTCAGAAAATGTTTATTCTTTGAAATGGTTTATTGAACCTTTAGATAAAATCTAAAAAAGGGTTGTATATGCATTTTTGTTAAGTATCATTATTGATACATCATGCTTTTATGGTTCATGTGATATAGTGAGTCATAGTTGAGGAGGAAAAAACAGCTCAATTTTAATCAGAGGCTCATACTGAGCAAAAATATACAATTTACTGCAGATGCTGATATTTATAAGGCCAAAAAGGAAGATGAAATTTTGATGCTTGTAATGTAAATCATTGAGATCTTTATAACAGTATAGCGACTACTTATAGTTTTTGTATGTAAATATCAGTCATCTCTCTATATCTGCCAATAATGTCTTAGTAAGATGATATTTAAATGCTTAGTTTTATGATCAAATCTCTGTAGCTTTAAAACATATAATGCAATGCAATACAATGATGATTGACAGATGAACAAATAAACCTTCCTCAAAAGATGATCATCATATTTGAAACTCACATTTGAACATGTTTTTTCTATAAAAAAAAAAAAAAAAAAAGGATAATCAAGTAAACCTAAGTTGCTACAGTCCAGTAAGTGTTCATCTTAAAATATTACTAACAATATAAAAGTTATTCTTAATTTTACTTAAAGTTATTAAAGAAGATTTTAGAAAGGGAGACGTTATACAATTATACTAAAAGATGCTAAATAAGTATGAACTATCAATCAGACGACAGAAGGCATTGTGTTCAACAGGTATTTCAGTAAAAGTTTTGATCATGTTGATAATTTAGAGGCCTTAAAAATGTGTGCATCAAATATGATACGGCCGGCTTTATAGGATTAATGACCCCAAACTATTGAACGGGAACTGAACTTCTTGACAATAGAGTAGTTAGCAGTATTCCAGGTACCATCCTCCTCCCCTCAAGTGAAACTGCATATTCACTGCACAAACATGAGGAGTAAAGCACGTAAAGCTGCATTACCTGTGCTGGTGTGTGTGGAGCAGGATGGCGGCTCATGAGCGGCCCACTCCTGTGTGCTGTGAATCTGAGAGACGCTGGCCATCTTCATCTGCTGACACAGGTGTGACTCGTGCTGGCGGTACAGCAGACCCTCTGAAGCGGCCTCCTCTCGGTCCTCTACACATACAGACACCACAGATATGTGCCATCAGTAAACACTCCATACTCGAGCTGAGTCCCCAGCTTGAGTTTAAGATGAAGCGGCAATTATTTCAATCCTTGTCATGACACACCGCAGCCACAATAGCGCTGAACGACAGAATGAACTGCTTTTATTCAGCTTTTCCTTTTTTATTCAAAATATTCACAAACTTATGAAGTATCTGATATAGACTCTTCCGATTGTCAAATATGTGTTAGTGAATGTGTTTTGTCATTTAAACACCTTTTTAACAATCATGTTAGTTGATCTATAACGCCCATGTTAGTTTGCACCGCAATTCAGAATCGGATCTGTTGGATTTACATCACATAAATTCATTTCTCCTGAAATACACGAAAGTAAGTGGTCGGTGAACTGAGAGAAGAACAGAGTAAACTTTAAAGTTACCTACACAATGTGTATCTGATATGAATAAAACACGTCAAATTATAACTAAAAGGATTATTATTGCCACTTCCATAGACATCAGTGTGTATTTAACCTACTATAAATGTATTTTTTTGCTAGTACTTCATTTAAATGTGTATTTAAATGACTGAAACCGAAAAAAAAAAACAATATGAGGTTGAAAACACTGAAAAGTTGTGATATACGAAAAGTGCTGAGCGAGTCCGTCTCTGGCTTAGCTCCAGCCAAAGTGCAAAGGCACATATGAATTTAGCAGATGATCACATGACACACTGAACGTTCTAATCACACCAGTGTGATCGTATGCGTAAAAGGGTTAAAATCGATCGCGTTTCGGGGGTGGAGGGGGCACAAATCAGATCTGAGGGGGCAATGCCTCCTTTTGCCCCCTTGTGGTGCCTGGCCTGGGGGTCAGGGACGCCTTGAAATAACCAGAGGCCCCGGGGCTGCAGCATTACGGTAGGCCCCCCTACACCAGATTAAGAAAAAAAAATTTTTTAGCTTCCCACCAATTGTTTATGTTGAACTTTATCTTGTCGATACACCACTTAATATTTACAACAGTGTGTGCATGCTGTGTAAAAATATGGGTCAAATATAGGTGAATATGCAAATTCACTCTTTGCTAGTGGAACAGCAGAATTATAGCGATTACATAAAGCAGCGCTGTGCTTATAAACATTATGTTTATAGGCATTATACGGCGGTAATATAAAAAGAAAATGCCATCAAAACTTTCCTGGCCGAAATGTGAGTTTACAGGAAGGCTACCGCTCCATTATATAAACACCATAAATTAAAATATTCATTATTCATTAGCAGTAGGTCAAAACAATCACTTGGCATAAATGTGTGCTATTTGGTGATTGCAAACTGCTCTAAAAGCGCGAGCACGTAAAACTCACAACAACAATGCATTTTTTCTTTAAAACATGGCGTTTAATTAATTAAATCATAGCCTTTAAAGTTGATCACTTTTGAGCAATATTGTGATTCCTGTTTTTCTATCCCCAGAATTGAAACCTCTTGAAATTAAAATGGAGACTAAAGCAGCACCAATGAAACACAGTAACTGCATCTAAAACCTTCAGATAACACGCAAATTATATTTGTGTGCAAGTTACTGAACCCGCATTCAGCGCAGAGCAGCTCTCTCAACCTATATGACGTTACAGGAAGTTGTCCAGTCTGGTTCCGTTCACACAGCACGGCTTCGCCGAAAATGTGGTTGCAAGTCCTGAAAATGTACGGGTGTGTGAGTTTGTTTCTAGAATACTGTTGTCACTGCTGCAAACTCCCTTTTATGCAAATAATTATTTGACAAATATAATTTTTGTGCAGCCAGTACTAGTGTAGGCCCCTGGGCTTCAGCCCATGGAAGCCTGTGCGTTAATGCGGTAGACCAATCACAACAGACTAGGGCCGGCTGACCAATCAGAGCAGACTGTGCTGCTCAGAAGGCAGGTTTTTAGTAGCAGGAAGTTCGAATCATTTTACTGACTTGGATCTTTGAATCTCGTTCAGCAAAATGAACAAATCTTTTTTCAAGTCATTTCGTTCACTTTGTTCATTTCAGCAGCATATAATTAAAATGTTACATGTTAAATTCCCCAACACATACTTACGCAAACGTTGATCATATTTGGAATAAAAAATAAACTATATGCTAATATAGCCGTGAAGGCCAAATTAAGTAAGAAACGATTAATTAATTGCTTAGCAGTGTCTTCAGGCTATACAGTCTGTTAGTTCACCTCACCTCCAGATCCGAGTCGTTCTTTCTTTTGTCACGTATGTTCTCCAGAAAGATTAGTTCACCTCTCGTGTCTTTGGGTTCGAGTCGTTAGTTCCGTCTGATGTGGGCCGTGACAGCGCCATATACAATTGCAGTACAGGAAACAGAAATGATTAGTTCATCTCTCGAGCCTTTGGGTCTGAGTCCTTCGTTCTTTTGTCACGTGACCGCTTCCCGGCTCAAATACAACATTACATTCATATTAATACTGACTGTATGTTGTATTATATTTAGGAATGATCATAATTATCAAAAGATGTGTGCAATAAACATTTGTTATGCCACTATGTCCCTTCTGACCAATCTTTTTATACAAATATTAGACAAATATGTCCAGTCTTCATAGGAAAATCAATTATTATACTAGCTAAAAAACAAAAAAATGAACTAAACTAAACTAAAAAAAAACTACGCACTTGTTTGCAAGGAAGGTTGTGAGTTAACTCATTTCTGTATCCAATATGGCTGTCATGTGACAAAAGAACGAAAGACTCAGACCCGAAGACTCGAGAGATGAACTAATCATTTCTGTTTCTGCATTCAGCCTATGGGGCTGTGACATGATAAACGAACGACTCGAACCTGAAGACTCGAGAGGCGACCTAATCATTTCTTTTTCCGGTACTGACTGCATAGCCTTGCCTATGGGGCTGGGACTTGATGAACGAATGACTCGAACCCGAAAGACTCGAGAGGTGGACTAATAATTTCTGTTTCCTGTACAGAACCTATGGGATGTTGCGCATGCACGGTCAACACAAAATGAACGAATCACTCTCTGAGACAACTCGTTGTCATAATAAAGATTCGTTCAAAATGAACAAGTCGTTCATGAACGACAAATCACTACAGGTTTTAAAGATACCAAAACCAAAACAGAGGGTTCAGACAGAGGGTGAAAACAGGTGCTGCAACAATGTAAATAAGAGTAATAATGACTTTTTGGACAATAAATGATGTAAACGTATTCTAGTAGACCGCATAAACAAAATTATGAACCTATAAATGAGCATAATAGTAGGACCCCTTTAACAACAACAATGCTAATGCTTTCTTCAACACTAAGACATCAATTTAATTCAAGTTTTTTGTTTTGTTTTTTTGATAAAAGTGATATCTGCATTTATTTTTCAGAGTTCATTAAAGAATCTCCTGCTGGAGTAAAATGTGTCTGAGAAACAACGTTGCTATGTTTGTGAGACTGACAGCATTATTTAACGGGTCTAATTACCACCGACTTTAAAAATCACACCAGTAATCTTTAATAAAGTGACAGATACAGTATGTCTGTGTGCATCTAAGTATGCTTATGATCAGCATGTTTACTGCTAAGATCGTTTGACATATCTGCTGGTGATGAAAAGGAATTTTTGACAAGCTTTAATACGGCAGAAACTGTGACTGAATTTCAAAGACGGAGCTGACCGACTCCAACCTGATTATGTTGTAGAGCATCATGCACTTTCATTTGGCCTCTCAAGGACACACACACACAGGGCCTTTCTGCCGTATACATGCACGCTTAACACAATCATGTACTTGAGCATTCATCCTTGTTTCCTTAGCAACGGAGCATGAAGCACAGAACACATCAGCCTAAACGAGACACCCGCAAGTCCATCTGCGTGTGTGTCTTACAGGAGGAAGAGAGACAGCTGGCTCTATTAGTAATAAAACTTTTGTTGAAGTTATAAGCTGCATATTGATCCCAACAGGAAGCGGTTATATAGAGTAAATCATAAACAGAATGCATAATTTCATGAACAAACACGCCCTCTTCTGGCCACATGTGGAAAATGTCAACTGAGTGCCAAGCAAAGCAGCATGCACTAAAGGGTGTGCTCCAAATAATATACCACACTACCCATACTTACTTTACTTACTTTAGTGCAGTGCACTGTGCATAGTCTGCAACTTTTCTGTATGCATACAATATCCCAGATGACCTACTACATTAGCCAAAACGTGCAACAGCATACTTCATGGAATACTGTATCCCACGATGCAATAGGGCTAGGACAATACATTGATTGTCGATTCACGATACGAAGAATCTGGAGCGATTCTGATATTTTCCGATGTATCGCGATTCTCTCTCGAATCGATTCTGAGCTTAGTTTTTAAACAGCAGATGGCACTACTATACGTGCTTTAGAAACACTCGTACACTGCCTGCTTCCAGTTCCTTTACACACACCACTTAAACCTAAAATAATCAGTTCGAAAAGGTTGACACATACAAATCTCGCATCATATTCAACCACTTACACGAGCGCTCTCCAGCACTCTTCTTCGTGAGCATTTGAGTGTGCGGTTAAAAACTAGCCTAGAGCGCCATCTGCTGTTAAAACTAAGCTCAGAATCGATTCGAGAGAGAAAATATCAGAAACGAAACAGATTCATTGTATTGATCGAGAATCAGCCCTACGATGCAATGTGCTCAAACTGACCTGTAGTTTGTGATTGATAGACCAAGTGTGACCTTAAAGTGTAATTTTCTCATTATTTGTTGGGACTGCCAAATGAATATTTTACATAATTGGAACAAAAATGCAAAATAACCATATTTACGCTACCATTCAAAAGTTTGGGGATATTTTTAATGTTTTTAAAATAAGTGTCTTCTGCTCACCAAGGCTACATTTATTTGATCAAAAATGCAGCAAAAATTGTGAAATATTATTACAATTAAAAATAGCTGTTTTCAATGTGAATATATAGTAAAGTGTAATTTATTCCTGTGATCAAAGCTGAATTTTCAGCATCATTACTCCAGTCTACAGTGTCACATGATCCTTCAGAAATCATTCTAATATGATGATTATAAATATCTTCACTGTAGCTTTTAAACAATTTGCTGAATAAAAGTATGAATTTCTTTAAAAAAACACTTACAGACCCCAAACTTTTGTGTAGTGTATATCTGAGATGATAACTGGATGCCACTCAGTAAATTAAGCATCATGCTGCACTATGGTTTTAAATGTTTATCTGTTTCATACACTATTTTTTTTTAAATACCAGGAACTATACGAGTATATACTGCACAGTATGCAGTAAACAGTATGCTATGTAGTATGCTAAGCATTAAACACAGTAGATTCTTTTATGTGTCACTGCAAAAAGTATTTGATTATTAGATACAGTACCTGTGTGGGGCAAGAAGGCCATGCTTGCTATTGGTTGGCTAGGCGTCTTCCGCTGCTGCGATTGGTCGGGTTGGCTGGAGGGCGGGCTGTAGATCTGTGTTGGAGTGCTGTGTGTCTGTGGCTGTATGAGAAGCGGCCGAGGGGTCTTGCTCAGCTTGGCCTCCCCGTCCTGCGTTGATGCTGTGTATGTGTGCGTGTGGAGGCACGGCGTGGAGAATGATGCTGGGAAGAAGATGTCTCGCTGGTCTTTACTAAACTTGGGAGTGCTGGGCGCATCACTGGAGCTCTGCGAGACAGACAAGACAGAAAAACAGTGCCATGAGCTGACGTCATCTCTTTCAATACATCAATTGAGCCAAAGAAAAAGGGATAGAAAAAGAGAAAGAAAGACTGAAATAACAACCCTCTACAATGCGAGGAAATAAGTCGCATATGCATCCAAATTTCACGAGAGGCGACTAAAAATGTCTTTTATTAGCCAATGGCTATTAAATTGTACGATTTCAATTGACAGTAATTGAGTTTGAGGCAAAAAATAAGTTTAGCGCAGATATAATTTCACTGCCTGCTGAGCTTTATGCAACATCGCTTGGCGCCCTCTGTTGCTTTCTGACACGCGCGCACTCACCGTGAGAGAAAGAAAGCACATGCAGGGCTCATTGACAGAACTGACACTGTCACTCTCGATCAGACCAGTGCTGTGTCGTCATGAAAGTTTATCACTTGGACGTGTTTTTAAGCCTTGCCAATTTAAACATTCAAGCACAAGAAGACACGAAGTTCTATGTGCGGCCACATCCGAAACGCGCCCTGAAAGCCGTGTCTGACGGCATGCGAATACTGAATTGAGTTTTCTTTCACGTCTTGCGCTTGAACTAATAATTTCAAACAAAATTGTCAAAATGCCTGTCTTGGAGAGTATCCTAGTAAACATAATCGGTTATGTCTTAAATGAACAAACAGTTCAGAAAGAAAACGCATGTGTAAAGAGTTTGAAATTTTCGTATGTGCTTTTTCATATTCGTCATCCTAAAAATTTGTCATGCACAGAAACCTTGCAAACTGAGTCCGATGCGTAATAATTAATCCGTTGTGAAAAAATCTGAGTCTTCAAGCAGATGATTTTGTTGTCCTCTCTCTTCTTAACCCTCATGTTGTGTTCGGGTCATTTTGACCTGGAGAGGATTTTCCCGTACCCGAAAATGCTAGTTAATGTTATCGCATTGGACTAAAATTTACTGACTTTACTTACCCAGAGTCTAACAACTTCCCAAATTTTTTTTGATAATTTTTGTATTTTTTTGTGGGTTTTTTTCCCACATTGTAACACTTGTTGTGTTCCCGGTCAAAAATGACCGGCCTGCAGAAAAAGCTTATAAATCACTTGTTATGCTATTTTATCACCAAATATTGGATTCAATCTTTTTGTCAAAGTGTTTTCTTTAAATTAGGACAGGTTTTGTATTTATTTTTTAAACTGACTGATCGTAGGCCTCACTGATCTGAGCTTATATTGGTCAAAAATGACTGCTCATTGAAAATGAATGGGGGAGTGAATGGGGGAGTCGGAGCATGTTCATCATGTTCATGTTCACATATATACATGTGGGCTTGCAAAAATAAAGTCCTCGGACCTGTGCATGTGTGGATACATGCATACTCATGCATCCGTGCACATACACACACGTTCATGCACACAAACAAACCATTTTGAGTATTACAGGCTTTCTTTTGCACAGAGATGAACTTTATCCTCAAATCAGTGAGGCTCAGATCAGTGAGGCCTACGATCAATCAGTTTCAAAAATGAATACAAAACCTGTCCTAATTTAAAGAAAACAAGTTGACAAAAAGATTGAATCCAATATTTGCTAATAAAATAGCATAAGTGATTTATAAGTTATTTTTCTGCAGGACGGTCATTTTTGACCGGGAACACCATGAGTGTGATAGGGTTTTAACACAGCACAAGGCTTAAAAAGAGAAAAAGAAAGAGGAAATATTGGGTCCATCCAATCCTGAGATTGCGTAGAGAGGAAGGAGAGTTCCACTTCCTTAACAAGCTGCGGGATTATCCCGAGCGATTCAAAGTTTACTTCAGGATGTCAGTGGTTCAGTTTGATGCTTTGCTAACGATACTGGAGCCACATATTTAAAAAAAAAAAAAAAAAAAAAAAAATGACCACCAATATGTATTTCTCACTTTGTTTGTCATACGGTACTTTGTGCTGCAAGACAAAGTGGACTAACTTGTCAGACGCCATTCTAGATTTTGGCGTTCGCTTGTACGGTGGCTCTGAATTGTCAAAACACCTTTCAAAATGCTTGCTACAGATGTGAAAAATGCAGAAAATTTAACCCTGATCCGAACTTTTTTATGACAGACGAAAGTTTCGGAGGCAGTGTGTAAACGTGATTGACACAATGTGAGGTCATATTTATTTTTAACATGCGTAAATTTCAGACTTTAACAGTATCAGTATACTGGATCAGTGCATTATGTCTTAAAGTGACAGCAGCCTAATATTCCTGCTGTCTGTGTTTTTAATGTTAATCAAACAACAGACTGACTACACAAAAAAAAAAAAAAAAAAAATTCACTCAATGCTCTTGACTGAATAACTTTTGTAACTTTAATAAGGATTCTAATCTATATTCAATTTATACTGTGAAGACTATGCAGTGTTATTTTACATTTGATTACTTTATTCAATTTCTGTACCTACTCTACATCTAACTACTGTTAGATCTACCTGAAAAACACTGTTTATTTGATTGGCATCAGCTATTGTGTTTATTTGTGCAATTGCTTATAGTTTGATTATTTGACCTTATTTTATTACAAACTGTTTGCTTGACTTTAATAGTGTTTGAAATTTATATATTATATTTATGTACATTTTTTTTTCATTTGCATTGTTCTTATTTCATGTAAAAAGTCTGGTGAGTAAAATAAAAAATTTACTAGCCAATGGCGACTCGCGCTTCAGTGTGTCCATAGAGAGTTGAATGAGTTGATTGATCTCTTTACTTCTCTGCATTTTCACACTCAACAACACACAACTCATAAATAAGCATTATAAACCAAATACAGTTCATCAAGCAGCACACTTTAACTTTAGAACTGGTATAACAGCAATATAGCAACTAAAACACCAATCAATGAGCAGGAAACACACTTGTTGAGCAAATATCCAGTCAAAAGCTCATGCTACAAACTTGATCATCCAATCAGCTGCATCCGTGAGGCCTACCTGTGGACTAGTGTTTCGTTTTGCCCAGCCAAAAACACTCCATCAAGATGGACGATTCAGCAGACGCACAGCAGAAAAAGCATGTGAACTGGCAAACAAACTAACAGCTCTGGGTCCTGTGTGCGTGCATGTGTGTGTGTGCGTGTATCTTGAGAGAAGCACTCAGGGACATGCTCACGGCTCCACAAACAAACTACACGACAACAGAACCAGCTGTTGCCATAGCAACAGAGCCAAACCGCAGCCAATAGCTGATCAAACGACCACGCACTTCTTTCTGGAGAGCTTCGCCCCGTCTCTCTCTCTCAGAAGAGTTGGACTGGTGCGGATCACGTCTTTTTGGTTTTGTGCACTAATGTTCAGTAAAAGCTTCAAGTAGGCAGGAAGGAAACAGCAGCATATGATAAAAGGGTGAACTCGATTTTTGTGGTGATTGCATGTGTAAAACTAGGACCAAAAAAAAGTAAAAAAACACAACACTCCAAAGTTTCTGTGAACTTCTGAAGGTCCTTCCTTTAATGCCCATATGAGATTGCTATGTTGTTGTTGTTTTTTTATACATTTTATCAGGCAGCAGGTTAATTCTTAATTCAAAATATTGTAGTAGCATTTTTGTATGTCTTCTGTGAAAATGTGAGTGGTTTCTCACTGCCAGTAGGCTAGGGTGTTACAGGTGGTTGCCAGGGAGTTGCTATGAAGTTTCTAAGGTGTTCTAAATGGTTTTAGCATGTTGCTATGTGATTGCTAGGGTGTTCTTAGAGGTTGTTAGACAGTTTCTTATTGGCCCAAGGCAAAAGACACCACACCCAAGTCTCTATAAAATTCTGTAGGCCACTCCTTCAATACATCTATGAGATTCTTTGCACATTTTATCAGTTTTCGATTTTATTGTAACTTTTTTTTTTTTTAATATTCTGTGAAAATGTGAGTGGTTTCTCACTGCCAGTAGGCTAAGGTGTTTGTCAGGGTGTTGCTATGAAGTTCCTGAGTGTTTTTAACAAGTAACCAAGCCAATCAGCAACGAGGAGAATCACAACACTACAAACTTTGATTTGAAGCAAAGTTTGAAAATCAGACAAAAAGGCAAAGGTACAAGACTGTGTACTTAATGGTTTTAGTGAGGGAAAGAACTACAATCCCATGAAGCACTGCGAACAGAATAATTGAATTAAAAACGATGAAGAAATATAAAACTTATGTACAAATGTTGATTATATATATAAAACAATATATTTTAAGTTTATGGCAAGTTAAGCGTATATATATTAGGCATATATATATTAGGGCTGTCAACGTTAACGCGTTAACGCATGCGATTAATTCAAAATCCTTAACGCGTTAAAATAATTTGACGCATTTAACCCAAAAAAATTATGGAAGCATGTGAAATTGCGTCATAACGTAATTTACGTCACGCAGTTAGATGAACTTAAAAGTCCGTGCTGATTATATCAGAGATGGCAGAGAGAATTATTCATTCCAGTGTCTGTTTCGCTTTAAAACACAAACTCTCTGTCATATTGTGTCATTGTATCTGAAGAGCGCGAGCCCTCCCGCATCGCGCTGTTCCTGTCTGAACGGAACGTCGAAACATCCCACCGCTGTATGGCCAGATGATATGAAAACTATGTTTCTCAGCTGGATAAAGCAAACCCGCTTCTTGCTATGAAAGTTTTGATGGATGAGGATAGCAATCAAAGTAAAGACGATTGCGGTGACATACAGAAGCACGCGCGAGTCTGTTATATTGATGCGCAAACAAATCATGTACGAGCGCTCTCGACGCACTGATCGCACATTGTATTTGTATAAAATATTTGCATGCATATTATATATATATATATATCTATCTCTATCTATTAGGGCTGTCAACAGATTCAATTTTTTAATCGCGATTAAAAAAATGTAATCTATTGACAGCCCTAATATATATATATATATATATATTTCTGAAATATATATATATATATATATATTTTCTGAAATATATATATATTTTCTGAACAAGTTGCATTATTTGATGTCTGCACAAGTAACATACTGATGTTCAATATTTCTGTAAATGTTTGAGCAATAGTAGCAAGTCAGCTATAGTAGCATTAGCAAGCACCGCTAATACACGTCATGCTAATTTACCATGCCGGTTCACAAGTAAAGGCCTGTGCAGACAAAGAACGGCAACTATGAAGATAACTATAGCGATAACATTGTTTGTCAGGTGGATTCTGATTGGCTGTCAATGTTTTTATCATTCATCAACAATATCGTTCCTCTGTGTTGCTATCGTTATAGCTGTGGTGTGGACTTCCATATTCTCCTAGAACTAGAACGATTATGAAAACTTTATAGTTACATTATAGTTTATTACATTGATGAGTAAAATTTGATGACAAACTTTGATGTTAGCTTGACAAAGCCAAGTCTGAAAGTTTAAAATAACTTTGAACGACTTCAAGTTCGAAGGTTTTACTCAGAGAAAGTAAAAAAAAAAAAAAAAAAAAGTTACTAACATGCTTTAGCATGTTGCTAACATGTTTTAAATTGTTGCTAACATGATTTTACACATTGCTAACATGATTTAACATTTTGTTAGCATGAATTAACACGTTTTAACACATTGCTAACATGTTTTAACACTTTGCTAGCATGATTAAACCCTTTGCTAACATGAATTAACATGATGCTAGCATGTTTTATCATGTTGCTATCATGAATTAATGTTCTATCACATTGCTAATAGGTTTAACGCTTTGCTAGCATATTTTAACACATTGCTAACATGAATTAGCATGTTTTAACACATTGTTAACATGAATTAACATGTTGCTAATATGTTGCAGCACATTGCTAACATGATTTAGCACATTGCTAACATGTTGTAAACACATTGCTAACATGTTTTTACACATTGCTAACATGAATTAGCATGTTGCTAACATGTTTTAACACATTGCTAACATGAATTAGCATGTTTTAACACATTTAACATGTTTTAGCACATTGCTAACATGTTTTAACAAGGGTTTATGGGATTTTCCCGAGGTTTAATTGTCTTTTTTAGGAAAACCATAAGTCGGATCAGTTAGAAAAGATATAGCACACTAAGTCAGAACAGTCTGAAGGTCTGACCTGAGTTTGGAGCGTGAAGAGTTAAAGCTCTAGTAGGAGTTAGAGTCAGAAATTTTAGTCTCAAAAGAATAACTTTAAGTTTAAATAGCTTTTCAGTAAGTTGGCTTGAGAAAATTAGTTAGCAACATGAGGTGTCTGGCTGAACCCACGGCACAGAGATTATTTACCAGAAAAACAAATATTCATCTCTCAACCACAATATCTAACCATTTGTCAACACGGTAACATGTATCTGTCCTCAACCTGCAAGGTTTGACCACTAGGGGGCCAAATGGTCACACTAAAGCAGAGGCTAGTCTGTATAGGAGGTGTAGAAATGTAGGAATACACCACAGAAGGTGTTTGATTTAACTGTAGGCTTCAGTTACACATGTGTAGAGATATGCTGCATGGAGCACAGGAGGTGCGTTGGCACAATCCTGTTACTATGGAAACAGTGTGCTATAACATACAAGCAGCACAACCATGTGTTTGGCCATGTGCGCATGCTTCAATATGGGTTAACCTCCTAACATACTGTACACAAAAGCAAATTAGACAACAGTCTAAGTGATATGCCAATGAGGCTTTGTTTCAATTTTGATTTTAGCAAACAGAAATGTGAGTGAGTGTGACCTGCAATTTGCATAAGAGGCTGAATTTCATAATTGCAAGTAAACAGACTGATGGGGAGCCAAACAGTTTGTTGAGAAAGCAAATGGCTGACACAGTAATTATATAATCTTATAAACACACAGCCCAACATGAAGTAAACTGCCACTAAATGGGTCATGAACTGCGTTGTTCTATTGTTCTATGTTTCCTGGGGTGCACTTTATAATGTTAGTATGCTTTTTACATCAAAAATTGTCATAATTTAGAAATAAAAGGCATTTTTCCTACCCTGATTTTAGCCATCTCATTTGAACGCTCTGTTTTAAGGGGCGTGTCTGCTGTGAGACTTCAGTGTAAACACCCACTGCTGTGATTGGCTGACATCTTTCCATTTGAAGTATTTCTCTCTCGAAAACTTTTAGCACATTTTTACTATTACAGCTCTGAAGGTTAACAAATCGTGAAAAGCATTACATTTATATCTATGGCATTATATTTAGATTGTGGCATGAAAGGTTGCAGTGATGATCATGTAGCCGATAACAGACATGTTGTTGAGTGCATGAAAGCAGTGATCTTATCAATCCAACTCAATTTTTGCACACTAATGAATGCTTTCATCATAACTAACAGTGTAAACTCGATGTAACTAAGAGATTTGTTGAATAAAACGGGAGTTTTGGCACGAGTCCAGAACTCAGTCACTGATAAACTCGCGCTGTTTGATTGACAGCTCTAGCAATTGTAAAGGGAGCGTTCTTTAATCGCTTTCTATATATAATTTAATCGCTGTTTAAATAACAGATTATTTTCATCAGTCGTTCGCCGGACCTGGTGTCAATAAAAGCTTTTATTGGACTAACAAAGAAGTTTTCAGTTCTGAAACTTACAGGATATTCTTATAGTACGATGACCTCTTATATATCAAAAGCTCAAGGAAAAGTTGATTTCTCAATTCATGACCCCTTTAAAATGTGTATTTATTCAAAGTGGTGTCCTTCTAACCATAGTTACAGTTATTATTGTTCCTGTAATAAAACTGTCGGAACTATTTAAACAAAGCAACAGAATGATCCAGAAAGAAGTGTTTGAAAGAGATCCCACACTATATTGACTTTTCAGGGGTAACAATAACTGTAGTGACTAGATTTGAGTGGTGTTGTGGCTGGTTGCCATGGCTCTGCTATTTCAATGCTGAGGTATTCTAAATGGTTGCTATGATATTCTGGTCTGTCGATATGACTCGGACCTTCAGGATGAGCAATAGTAATAGCAGGCATGTGATCAGCTAAGGATTTTTTCCCCTATTCAATATGACCAGTGGTTCTCAAACTTTTTGACTCCAAGGCCCCCCAATGACCCTTTTCACATGTCCGGGGTTCTCAGAAGCAGAAGCTGTCATAGTTGGGTAAACTTCTGTAGCGGGAATGGGGGAAAAAAATAGAGAAAACTTTCTAAAAGAGGGAAACATTGAAAATATTAAAAACTTAGATATTAGATTTGTGATGTTGATATCTGTGGAAACGCGTCATCACAGTTTGTGAAAAGGGTCTATTGTTTACAATAATATTTGAAGGCCCACAAACTTTTCCTTTTTTGTGTGTGAGATTTACTGGATAAGGATGAAGGATGAGGATTTCAACCTGATAAAATATTTCAGAGCTTGCCATAGCTAGAAAAATGTAAATTCATTATAAAAATGTCCAAGGAGTTATAAAATGTTATTAGATTTCCAGGTCTAGAAATCAATCTTTTAAAATTAGGCACCACATATAACCAGGTTTTCCAAGACAGAGGAAATCCTGGTTCTTTAAGAAAATAAAAAATTGTTGCGGGCGTGAATTAAAATTAGAAATATCTTGATTTTTAATTGTTTCGACTTACTTGTTTTGTCTTATTTTAAATCATTTTTAGTCATCTTGAGACACTTTTTCACAGTTTGCGCCCCCCGGTTGAGAACCACTGGACTATACAGTAATAATAATAATAATAAATTATTTATTATATATACACAATACTGTTCAAAGGTTTGGAATCATTATGATTTTTTATGTTTTAAAGAATTACCTTATGTTCACCACAGCTGCATTTATTTGATCAAAAATACAGTAAAAACAGTAATATTGTGAAATATTGTTTAAAATATAAAAACGGTTTTAAATGGAAATCTTTTGTAACATTATAAAGTCTTTACTGAAACTTTTATTCAGCTCGGATACGTTAAATAGATTGAAAGTATTATTTGGGAAGACTGTTCACTCAGAAACACACAGCAGCCAGTTGATAAGTATTAGTTTCATAAACTCACCAACACTAATTTTTTCCCACATTTTGCACTCAGCGAGTGTTCATTTCGGGTGTCCCGCACATAGCCAATAGATGGCGCCGCTAACTCGAGCAGTGCTGTCAGAAGTTATGAAATACATGTATTTTAAATGTATTTAAAAATACAGCATTTTTCCCCACCAGGATTACGCCATTCACATGGGTAATGTATGTGGGTATGAATACAGAAAAACAACATCACAGAATAGTGACGCTTGCCTTATAGTAAACATCACAAATTGAAATCATGGTTACCATGGTAAATGTTTGCAAGGGCCATTAGCATGCATATGTTGTTCATAGTGAGGTTTTTTATTGCCATGCACAGGATAAAACACTTTCACATTCACCTGTGCATTATAAAAAAGCCCGTCCTCGAATGCGAGTTTGCAATAGTGGAATACATTTGCTCTCTGTTGGCTTTCTTCTGCACTCTAAAAGCCCCACGATGACTCAAATGACAACAAACAGCAAACAAAACCATTCATAACCCCTCAAAACAACAGCAGCTCTTCCTGTAGCCTTAAATGACAAGTCATTTCACATCACCTGCAGACGGAGAGAGTGAGCGAGAGACTCTTTGACTATGAGCACCAGACGGCACAAAGAGACAGCAACCCACTGACAGGAAGTTAATGAACTCCAAACATGTTAATGGACCTTCAGCAATTACAGCAATTGAGGCATTACAGAGGCGTAAAGTGGCTGGATGCTGCACGTGAACTTCAGGAGAGACTGGCTTTATGATGAGAGGGTGATGTAGCCTAGTGCGTAGTCTCAGCCTCAGACGTCACGCCCACGGAGCATTGGCTAAACAAGGGCTCCAGACATTTTGCAACCTTTTTTCTTGTGCGAGTAAATTTAGTTAGAGATCGCACTGGGGCCACCACCACATTGCCCAACTGATGAAAGCTGCCATTTCTGTTGCATATGGAAAACATCAAATAGCAAATGAAACGAAATCGCAGGAACCGCAGATATTCCGTATCGCTTTGGTGGACACACAGCCTAACTGTAACCATGGTATTGTGGCAGAAATAGTCTAATGTTTTTATATTATTCATCTCAGGGTTCGTACAACCTTTAGAGAGTGAAATTCAGACATTTTTCAAGGACTTTCAAGTGCTTCACACTTTTCCCAGCACTTCAAAGCACAAAGGGAGATGTTTAGCAGAATGTGCATGCTGCTCTTTTCCATATAATGAACGTGGATGAGAGCGGATGATGTCAAGCTCCAAAAATGATAAAAAGCACTACAGAAAAAGATTTCTATTTCAAATAAATGCTCACTCTAAAAAGTAATTCAGGGGACCCGTTACCACAACTTAAATAAATGCATGGTTGCAAGTTAAAAATTCAAATTTATTGTTTTAATTAAAACTTTTAAGTTGCAAACATTATTTTGTAGAGTTCTGTTGACATAATAATGCTGATCATTACATCAACTTAATAACGTCTGTAATTTAAACTTAAATTTCTGCGTGAATTGGCTTTTTTTTTTTTATTAAGTTGTAGTAACTTAATGAAATTGTCTTGATAACTTCAGAAATTAGGCAGTGGATTTCTAGTTCCCAGCATGCTTTGTATAGGACTGGATAAGGAGAATAAATGTTGAAATTAAGTGTTAATTTATTTGTTTTTAGTGAAAGGAAAGACCTGTTAGTGTTTAATGCTGTTATGTTTGACATTTAAAAGAGTTTCTGTAATGTTGAAGTTTTTGTGGTTATCATTGTGCTGAAGAGAAGGTAAACACTATTGACTCTATAAGCATGACTGCGCTAATGCCAGTGACAAGTAATATCTTACTTGTTCATTAAATATACATGTTAAATAAGTTATGTTAGCTTGTGCTATGATAGCTGTTGATTTGAACTGAAATAGATAAGATTAACTGGTTCCAGGGCTACAACTCTGGTAGTTGAGCGACTTAATTTTTTTAAGTAATCAACTTAACTTAAGTAATCAAAACAAAAATTTGTGTTTATGCTACAAATTATTGAGTTCCTCTAACGCAACGTAGCTTGTTGGTGGAATGTAAATTCACTCAAAATTGTCATAACTCAGAAAAATTGATGCAAACTTAGAGCCAACAAATTATTTTTTAGAGTGCTGTTCTTTTGAACTTTCTATTCATCAAAAAATCCTAATAGTCACAGAATCAGTTTCCACAAAAATATGACGCAGCACTACTGTTTTCAACACTAATAATAATCAGAATATTTTCTTGAGCAGCAAATCATCAGATTAGAATGATTTTTGAAGGATCATGTGACACTGAAGACTGGAGTAATGATGCTAAAAATTCAGCTTTGATCACAGGAATAAAATTACATTTTAATATATATTCAAACAGAAAAATAAAAATTTTAATATGTCACAATATTACTCTCTCTCTCTCTATATATATATATATATATATATTATGGACCCCCAAAATTTTGAACATTAGTGTAAGCGAATGCTAATGAGATTGAGTTATGTGGCAGAAAAGATTTTTACCAAATAATGACTCAAATTTCACACAGCTATCATATGACTTCAGAACACCTTCAATATAGTGAAGTACAGTGTGTACAGATTACTATTATGGTGCTTTTTGTCATTTTCTCCATTCACTTGTATAGATCATTGTGCCAAAAATCTCATTTTGTTTAAGTCTTATGAGTTTGGAACGACCTGAAGGGTGAGTAAATGATGACAGAACTTTGAGCTCATGGGGAAATTCCCTGTAATAAATGTACTGTCAGCCAGATGACTAATGAGTAATCAGTAAAAAAGCTTACACAGCCTCAAACTGGATACAGAGAAACCCTTTGAAACACACACACAGGTGGATTATGATTGTACAGTGACTGAATTCCGTCATGTTTCAACTGACTGGTTGTCTTGAGCAGGTTTGGTGCTCTGCGGTATATAACATACACAGAAGCATTTCTGATGAGCACCCCCCACCCACTCACTCTCTCTCAAACCAATGCATGAACCCACGCTTCCCACCGACAGGCGCATTTCCTGTTTGACTGCTTGCTTCAGAGCGGCGTGACTTCTGAGGTAAACAACAAAGACAGGGGACCTGCTGAATAAACAAACCGCCTCAAACAGTCTGAGGAAAGAGGATGAGTTCAGTTTTTGCCACTCTTTACTAAAGCTGTGAGAAGGGCACAATGGAAAGACCAGCAGAGAGTAACTGTCCTCGACTTGTTTCAAGTCAGTGGTTCAGTTAGTGATCGAGAAATAAGGCGATTCAGTGAGAAAGTAAGTTCTTAGACTGATTCAAACCAATAACTCCATTTAATTCGGTCTAATTTGCCAAACTGACATTTAGGTTTGTGAGACTTAAATTGATCTGTTTTATGACAACAGTGTAATTATGATGCATATTAAACAATATTTAACTCAATCCAACAGAGCTTTGTTACAATAAATGCTAAATAAAAATATATAAAACAATATTTAATTATAATAATATTTTGTAAGTAAAACTATAAGGTGGGTGTCATGTTGGAACCATAATCACCAAAATTTCCATTTATATATAAACTACCATTAAATAGTCTCGGGTCAGTAAGATTTTTTCTTTCTTTCTTTTTGTTTGTTTTGTTTATTCAGCAAGGATACATTAAATTGATCAAAAGTGACAGTAAAGACATTTATAATGTTATAAATTATTTTGAATTTAAATAAATGCTGTTCTTTTGAATCTCTTTCAATTAATCAAAGAATCCTAAAGAAAATATATCACGATTTCCACAAAAATATGAAGCAGCACAACTTTTTTTTTTTAGCATTTATAATAATATTATATAATAATAATAATATAATATATAATAATAACATATTAGAATGATTTCTGAAGAATCATGTGATTTTTAAATTGTAATATTTCACTACATTACTGTTTTTAATGTATTTTTGATCAAATGCAGCCTTAGTAAGCTAAAGAAACACACACCTTACAGTCTAACTCCCAAAATGTTTGTTTATATGCATGTTTTAATAGTTAATAAACCATATTTTTAAATTTTAATATATTTTTTAACAGTGAGAAAAACAAATACAGATAATATGGCACAAACATTATCAGAATCACATCAAATAAGTACTAAAGCACTTCTGATCAACAATCTTTTTGAGAGATTCTGTAATTTTTTGACAAAAAAAGTCAAAATGTCATTTTAGTAGCCAGCAGCTCACTTCTCGTTTTGTTTTATTATTCTGGAGTCCTGGGTGAGGGTGTTTTTTGTTGTTGAGGTATTCAGTGTTTTTCTTTCTTCACATACAATTCGCAAGCTCAAAACAGAAAATTACACAGTGGAAACTTCAAAAAAAAAAAAAAAATTTCCTGCACTGCAGGAAACACTGACGAGAAAAGACAGATTACTGTTTTGTACCTGGCATTCAAATTGGAAAAATAACCCTGACATTATCTTACAAAATTCGCCTAATCATATCGATGCAGATAAAAAAAGCAGCATTATATAGAGCATCCCTCGCTGTGATGGAGTACTACACGCTAATGGTGGACCAACATGATCGACCTGTCGGCTATCAGACAGAAAACATTGTAGTAATGGCGTATTAGAGCAAAGTAAGCAGCAGAGAAGATGAACAGATAGCATGAGTGACAGCGATGTGAAATGAAAGCGAGTGAATTGGGGGATGAGGAGGGGAGCTAGTTGAGTGGGTGAGAGTAAAAGAGAGAGGGAGAGATGAGACGCACAGCAGGGGCTCTTATATGTTTTGCCCAGACTAGTTTCAGCACACTAATGAATGGCTAATGAAAAGAGAGAACGCTCACGTACAGGAGCGAATGAGAGCTGGACATCAGGCAGATCTGTATGAGTCTCTCTGAATCAAACCCAGTCAACATCTGTCCCTCTCACACGCTCTGGTATGTTTGGAATGGCATACACTCATGAAAATGTACTTTTGATCAGTTCAATGCAAGCTTGCTGAACAAAAAAAGTATTAATTTCTTTAAATGCTACTGACCCCAAACCTTTATTCTTATCCTGCAGAGCAATGACCAAATATGAAGTGTAGTAAACACTTGACATGACCTGGACAATGAACTGGAAGCATTAAGCAATATTTCTAACATCTTTTTGAGGCTAATAGAAAATCAGAAAAACAATCTGCAAAGTTACGATGCTCAAAGTTCAATGCAAAGGGAGTTATTTTCTTTTACAGAAATCGCTTTTTAAGGACTACAACAAATGGCTGGTAGGGACTACAACAATGTTCTTCCCGGGTTGGTGACATCACAAATCCCAAAATTTACATAAACCCCGCCCCCAAGAACGCAACAAAGGGAGTGAGGCCATGTTGGGCTGCTTTAGAGAAGAGGAAGAGTTGTTGTAGTAGAGTGTTGTTGACATGCCGTCATTTTACGCCGGACTGCTTCACAAACGAGGGTCAATTCAACGCTGGATTTGCACAGCAACTACATAAATTTATCCACTAACCATTCAGAAACGTTCAGTTTCATTCTGAAAGTTGTAACTTCTTCCTGAGTCTCTCCATCAGTGTCGACTCCGGTTTGAACAATGTAAGGCTGAACACCGTTACTGACAATCCTCATTTTGGCTGCGTGAGATTCTCCAGCTTTGTTGTTGTTGAGCAACCGAAGCGCAAGCTGTTAAAGCTCCGCCCTCTTCTGGAAAGTGGGCCGGGAGCAGCAGCTCATTTGCATTTAAAGGGACACACAAAAACGGCGTGTTTTTGCTCACACCCAAATAGGGGCAAATTTGACAAGCTATAATAAATGATCTGTGGGGTATTTTGAGCTGAAACTTCACAGACACATTCTGGAGACACCAGAGACTTAAATTACATCTTGTGAAAAGGGGCGTTATAGGTCCTCTTTAAAACCGAAAGATTTACTTCAACAGCTCCATTATTAACCAACAGAAACCTGGATGTGGACGTTTCATTTTCATTGTTAACAATGATGCTGTACTACTACCTTGACTATCTGTTTAATTTGCATAAAGTTGTGCAAGACATTATTTTCCTAAAAACAGTTAGATGAGTATTTAGTATGTGAGTGAGTATGCAGTAAGCAGTATGTTAATATTGCTTTTCCAAACACATCCTCCGTCTCTCTCTTTGTTCTGCTCAACAAAAGTTTTCATTATCTGAACAGCGAGAGGAATGGAGGGATACTAGCAAAAGGTGCATAATTAATGCATCTAATAAATGGCTCAGAAAAGACTGAGGGTTGTTTGTGTGGGAGAGGGGAGAGAGAGAGAGAAGCAAAAAAAAAGAAGAAAAAAAGAAAAAGAGAGAGAGAGAAATGGTAGCACCATACCCAAATGTGAAACCATCCAGCGAGTTTGCTGTGTCCAATAGAGTACGCAGAGGAGAGAATATTGGATTTGCATTCCAGAGGGAAAAGCAGGAATGAGTGTTGGGCTGCTTTAGAGAAGAGGAAGAGTTGTTGTAGTAGAGTGTTGTTGACATGCCGTCATTTTACGCCGGACTGCTTCACAAACGAGGGTCAATTCAACGCTGGATTTGCACAGCAAAGATTAACATGACGGCACATGCTATCCACTAACTCCACAGCATTCAGAAACGTCCAGTTTCATTCTAAAGTTGTAACTTCTTCCTGAGTCTCTCCATCAGTGTCGACTTCGGTTTGAACAATGTAAGGCTGAACACTGTTACTGACAATCCTCATTTTGGCTGCGTGAAGCGAACCGAAGCGCAAGCTGTTAAAGCTCCGCCCTCTTCTGGAAAGTGGTCCGGGAGCAGCAGCTCATTTGCATTTAAAGGGACACACAGAAAAACGCGTGTTTTTGCTCACACCCAAATAGGGGCAAATTTGACAAGCTATAATAAATGATCTGTGGGGTATTTTGAGCTGAAACTTCACAGACACATTCTGGGGACACCTGAGACTTATATTACATCTTGTGAAAAGGGGCATTATAGGTCCTCTTTAACAAACCGAAAGATTTACTTCAACAGCTCCATTATTAACCAACAGAAACCTGGATGTGGACGTTTCATTTTCATTGTTAACAATGATGTGTACTACTAACTGAATTATCTGTTTAATTTGCATAAAGTTGTGCAAGACATTATTTTCTAAAACAGTAGATAGTATTTAGTATGTAGTGAGTATGCAGTAAGTAGTATGTTAATATTCTTTTCCAAACACATCTCTTCCATCTCTCTCTTTGTTCTGCTCAACAAAAAGTTTTCATTATCTGAACAGCGAGAGGAATGGAGGGATACTAGCAAAAGGTGCATAATTAATGCATCTAATAAATGGCTCAGAAAAGACTGAGGGTTGTTTGTGGGAGGGGAGAAGAGAAAGAGAGAAGCAAAAAAAAAAAAGAAAAAAAAAAAAAAAAGAGAGAAATGGTAGCACCATAGCCAAATGTGGAAAACATCCAGCGAGTTTGCTGTTTCCAATAGAGTGAGCAGAGGAGAGAATATTGGATTTGCATTCCAGAGGGAAAAGCAGGAATGAGTGTTATTTCCTGGAGTGAGACAGAGAGTCTGTGTGTCCTACCTGTCTTTGTGCCGACGTCGCCATTTGAATCTGGCAGAACTTCACAGCTTGATCCAGCGCTACATCCTCATCCACCTTCAGAGACAGAAAATATGAGAAATAACATGAATATAGAGTTATCATTTATCACAACCAGACACACAACAATAAGAAAACAGTCACTAGAGTTTTTTTGTATCATGTCATGTTTACCATCATTTTGAGTTTACAACTAGCACATGGATCCATTTTATGGCATTGGTAGCATCGGCATAGACATAAATAATTTCTAAGTCTGATGATATAGTTCAGAGAAGAATTATCTTGTCATCTTGTAATTATGGTAATTCAGTCATTAACAATATGAATAAAACAGTTCCAGAATTTTAGAGTGGAAAAAGAGCTTGGTGTAGACATACACGTCCACAACACAAATCTTCCACTTCAGTCCACAGACCCACGAGCCCATTAACATATGACTGCCCACGTTTACAAATAAACGTCCATTTGACAGAGGTGTTGTTGCTCATTTCACATGCTAAGAGGGTAGTGAATCAATCAGTGAGGTCATTTACATTACGGTACAGTTCAGGTACAACTAATTTACGACTGCCAACATTCTTCAAAATATCTTCTTTTGTGTTCAGCAGGTCTGGAACAACTTGAGGGTGCGTAAATGACAGAATTTTCATTTTTTGGAGTGAACTAACCCTTTAATCCAAATCTTCTGAAGAGACACGATCACTTTATATGACAAACAGATTTGATTTAGGGTTTTATTTACATTGGTCAACGCACATACGTAGAGCTCATCAAATATGATCAACAGAAATGCAACAAGCAAGTTTTGCAAAGATGAACTTTAAAGTCTTTTAGTTTAGATTTGGATTTGGAACAACACAAGGGCGAGTAAATGATGACAGTTTTTATTTCTAGGTGAACTATCGCTTTAATTTGAATATGTCTGTCACACAAATCATATGGCTTCAAAAGACTAATATGGCTATAAGATATAGTGCACAATATGGACAACCATTTGGACCTCTTTAAATAACTTGAAAGCTTCAGTTAGAATTGAAAAGAACAATCTTTTGTGTTTCATAGAAGAAAGTCAGTCACACAGGTTTGGAACGACATTATGAGTAAATTTTTAATTTTTAGGTGAACTATCGCCTAAAAAGAAATCGTTCTATTATCCTTCAAATAGGTATGCTCCGATCAGGATTTTTGCAGCCGATACAGACTACAGATTTCTGGTCATCATCATGCGTATTGGCCGAAAGCGATGCCGATCATTCAAGCTTTATACAAGTGATATATGTAAGCTCTCTGTTGACTGTCACTTGTTAACCCCTTACACCCTGAAGACATTTTTAATGATTCTACGTGATTTCAAGAGCATACTTGGAAAAATAAAGGCATATAATGCTACAAAAAAGTCTTATTTGATAGAAAACAGATGAAGAAAATAGATTTTGATCATATTTGGAGGTACAAATACTGCTGAGAAAACTCCAGAAAAAGTGAGCAATTTATTGATTTATTTTGTTATTAATCATGCTTGACATGATGATTATTAGAATGTAATGGTGATAGGTCATAAAATCAAGTTTGAGCTAGTGTCAACTGCATCTGGGCCAAATTTTGAAGACATCTTAAAGCAATTATGGCATTTGGAACCTCTCCAAACACATGATCTGAGTGTTTCACCGAACATAAGAACTACTTACATGGGTAAACGGCACAAAGCATAAAAATATTTATAATTACCCAGAATAAGTAACAAGATCCTGCTTGATAAGTGACGATCTTCCAGCGCCGTTTCAGCTGTGCACTCCTATTCTATGGCATACGGTAAATCAAGACCTGTCAATCTGAGTGATCGATCCAATCCAAGTGCGCTCCAATCCAGTGTGGTCTCCACACATCGTCCCTACCCACCATACCTGAGATCTAGTTTCCATTGGTTGAACTTTCAAATGATGTTGGAAAACACTGCGTCATGATCACAACACGATCAGATCCCGGAAGTCCTATAGCTTTAGCCAAGCAGCATGTCAATGTCACTCTGTGAGGATTTTCTTAAGATCTACACATCCCGTTATGTCGTGTTTAGGATCATTTGAATCGAGACAAATTGCTCTAAATAAAGATGTGTGATTTACTATGGTTTACTAATGTTTTACAAAGTTACAAAGCAGAACATGGCACAAATCTGTATACTGCTTACATGCACGTCCGAGGCAACTTTTTACAGTTT
>CM077442.1:7238561-7365764 GCA_039654765.1 Mylopharyngodon piceus | reverse complement strand
AATTGTCCATTGTTGCTTTCAGTAGGACACACAAAATGATATTCAAAGTTACATTAGACGCTTTTAACATTAAAATAAAAGCACATAAACAGCATCTGAGATTATCATACTTTGTGTAGTTGTTCCAGCCGCGACGTCGCAGAAAAATAGATCATCGCGTGTCGCCGTCGCGGCTAGTTAGTACAAAAACTCGGGTTAACATGGAAAAGATGCCTTTTATCGCATGTCGCGGCGTCGCATCTGGTTAGGACACGGTGTAAGGTTAAGATTTTTCAAAGTAGTAAATAAACATTGAGTATTCTTTACTACTACGTTTCTTTGTAATTGATTGTGAAATTTGCTAGCATTGTCTGTGTGGAAACTGCTTCTACAGCAAATGTTTTCCGTGTAGCCGGTAAATGTCAGAGCAGCAAACTGAACCTCTGCTTAACTCTGACATGCCAAATTTTACGTTTCATATGTTGTCGTATGTTCTCTTTAGCTGTGACAAATGCTTCTTAATTTCAACACCTTTAAGATCTCAGCTGTCTCAGATATCCTCTCCGTCACCCCCGTTTACTCCTCCAACACTGATATCACCCTCCCCCTTTCCTCTCTGCGTTTAAACATACTAATGGTTTCTCCTTTGATGTGATGGTGCTATTTGCTTGACAATAGTCGTCCATCCTGAGCCATCTCTTGTGTTTACGGCTCTTTGTGTGAAGTCCAGCAGACTCCTGCAGATCGGCTCCCTGCTTGAGTCTTCATTCATGACCTGAGACATTTAGATTATGTGAGGTATGAATTGATCTCTCGCTCTCTTTGTGTGTGTTTCACCAAGTTCTGTAAACATAGACTTGTAAATAAAAAAGCATATGCTTTAAGACCTATGAATGCATGGCGCTTACAACTGCATTTCTTACTGGCACAGTAATAGGATATACTGTTATGAATGGTTTGTTTCTAAGTGATTTCTTGAGCACCCAAAACACTTAAGTCAAAAGTTCCTATGATGAGTTAAAAAAAACCCATTAGTAATAACGGTTTTCATAACTTAAAGGATTAGTTCACTTTAAAATGAAAATTAGCCCAAGCTTTACTCACCCTCAAGCTGTCCTAAGTGTATATGACTTTCTTCTTTCTGATGAACACAATCTGAGAAATATTAATAAATATCCTGACGCATCCGAGCTTTATAATAGCAGTAAGTGTTGCCAAACGAGTTTGAGATGAAGAAAGTGTCTCCATCCACATCCATCAATCATAAACATATTCCACACGGCTCCGGGGGGTTAATAAAGGCCTTCTGAAGCAAAGCGATGCGTTTGTGTAAAAAAAAAAAAATCCATATTTAACAAGTTATGAAGTAAAATATCTAGCTTCCGCCAGACCGCCTTCCGTATTCTACGTACAAAGAAAGTGTAAAACTCTTGCAGTTCAAAACGCTGAAGCTACGTCCTATGCCTTCCCTATTCAACTACGGAAAAAGTGTAACTGACGCGACGCCACTTTCTTCGTAACTTGAATAGGGAAGGCGGTCTGGCGGAAGCTACATATTTTACTTCATAACTTGTTAAATATGGATATTTTTTTTTACACAAACACATCGCTTCGCTTCAGAAGGCCTTTATTAACTTATTAATTTAGCCGTGTGGAGTACGTTTATGATGGATGGATGCACTTTCTTCAGCTCAAACTCGTTGGTCCCGTTCACTGCCATTATAAAGCTTGTATGCGTCAGGATATTTATTAATATAACTCTGATTGTGTTCATCAGAAAGAAGAAAGTCATATACACCTAGGATGGCTTGAGGGTGAGTAAAGCTTGGGGTAATTTTCATTTTAAAGTAAACTAATCCTTTAAGAAAAAGAATAAACTTGGCACTGTTGTTCCCTTCTTCAGCACAAAATCATGAGATTTTTCTGACCTGTTTTATTGGCTGCTGGCAAAAATTGTAAATTTGATCGTTTGGAGATGCATACTTTGAGGTATCATTCAAAAATTCTGTGCAAGTTTAATATTTTAGCAAGGTTTTCCTCAAATCCTAACTCAAATGAATCATTTGATTTGAAATTAAATTTCTGAATGAACCAATTCGCTGTAATGAATCAGAATTCCAATGCCTTATGAGTGAATGGACAATTTACATGAGCAGCTTATTATTTCAATATTTTGACATAAAAATAATGTTATTGTTACTGTAAAATTATTTTTTCTATTAGTTAGCCCCCAACACTGTCGAGTGAAACCAGCTATACTGGACTTACAACACTCCACAATCTCACTGCAACATGTGCTTATTGATTTTGCCCTCTTTTCTTTTACATAAGCCAGGCTGACTCGCAGCTCCAGGCAGACTGGCTAATGTAAATATAGATCGAAAAGTTCCCTGCATCCGCGCCAGAGAAAGCGCACCATTGAGTGCTGACAACAACCTTTGCTGAGTTCTGCTCGGTGCACTTATAGAACTGACATCCATGGGTTCATAAACAATCGGTGCCAAGTCTGAAGTTGAAGGCATGAAAGGTGACATTTGGTGAGCGCCAGCAGCGAGTTTCGAGCTCGGTGGAGGAGTTTGGAGAACTCAGGAGAACTTTAGAGAAGACGGGGCCCTTCAGCAGTGCAGGGCAGTGGAACTGCAGGGGATGGATGTTCAGAACAGACTCTTCCTCAAGACTGCTATGCTGAAACTTTACTTTTGTTGTACTGACTCAACATCAACTTTAACTGGGTGCTGCTAGGGTTTCTGGGCCTCCTGGCTGATTTGTACTCCAGGCCCCAAGGCCGGTTGGTTGTTGGTTGGGAGTTTTTTTTTTAAATAAACATAAAAGTTTCAAGATTTGAGCTTTTGAAATGGGTGTGTGTAATTTACGCTGTAGAGCAAAATGTTCATGTATCATCAAGTTATGTTTACCACACACCTTATTTCACTCTTAAATTGAAAAACCCCAATATAAAAACCCATAGAAAAATCTCAAGGGAAGGAACCTGCACCACTCCATTGCCGCATGTAACAACAATCATTATTAATAAGCATAACAATTACTGTATATTCAATAAGAGACAATAAAGCACTACATTTGATCAGTTTAATAAATTAACTAAAAGTATGCATTTATAACTATATAACTATACTCAAACAGACACTATTGAAACTGTCTTTATAAGTTGTTGACTTGTAATTGCTTCACTTGCAATTATTGTCCAGGCAAAGAGCACAATATTTAATAATTAGTGCTGTCAATCGATTAAAAAAAACAACTAATTAATCACATTTCTTTCTGTAATTAATCACGATTAAAAACATTGGAGTTTTTAATATTTTTATATTGTAATCATTTCACAGTTAATCTCCAAATTAATGTAGAAAAAACTTAAAGACAGTATATTTTAAATATTTGTTTAATGGCATCTTTTTATGAATGAAGGCCAGTATCACTGATACTAATACTGATACTGATGCCTCTATGAAAATTATTATTTTTTAAAACATTAATTATAGACATTCAACATTACAGTATAACTAAAAGCTAGCAATTTCAACATTTATTATGCTTTAAAAATAACAACTTTTTATTTAAGTCAACTTAAAACAAACTTCACATAAACCCATTATATAGGCTATTTACCTGTGGCCTGTCTAACAATTGAATAAAGTTATCAAACACTTTACAGTCTTCACTGCATAAATTATAAATTAAATATAGATTAATCTTTATTAAAGCTACAATTTTCTCTGTTCCCTTTGTTCTTTGATTAACATTAATGACAGACATCATCACAGCAACTGGTTTATTAGGCTGCTGTCACTTTAAGAGCTGCCGCTGCCGAACATGACGCGGATCTCATTTTCTCATAACTCTTTAAGTTAATTTAAGATGTTATTTAACTCATTTAAGACTGCTATTATGAGGATACTCGACAAAATGGGCATTTTGGCATAATTCTGTGTGTTAACGTACGTTCAAGCGTGAAAGAACTCAATACTGGCGCGCGTCTTTCTGTGCACACGAGTCGTGTGTGTGACAGCGCGTTCTCGTTTGTCTTGTGGCGCTTGAATGGTTTAAAAGCATTTGGGGAGTGATCATATAATGTAACACTAGCCAAATTATGACTGAAAAAACGGGTGCTGCTTTAATTGCGTTAAATATTTTTAATACGTTAAACTGAAAAAAAAAATCACATGCGTTAGCAGGCTAATTGTGACAGCACTATTAATAATAAGATATACACAAGAATAATGAACTTTATTATTATTTGCTGAGTGAATGTTTCACACACCAGCAGCTCCAGATGGAAATGAGCTAAAACAGCGACAGGACTGAATCAGGACATTGAATCAATGAGTTGAACTCGAGAACCAAATCAGTTATATTCGTGAATGAATCATTCAGGCTGGTTTTATCAAGAGGATTCTCCAATTCATTGAAATGAACCAACTCAAACAAAAGATTCACTTACAAATTCGGACATCAACAATGCTTACTATTTTATAAACTCACCCAGGACAATTAAAGCAGATTGATATGATTGATTCGCTTGGTTATTTTCTGTCTTTTTGAAGCTCAGTGCTCCATTAGCTACTATTGCTTGATTGATATTTTATTATGCAATGAGACCATTTAAATACCAAAATCCTGGAAAGTATGAGGTTCTGTTGGGCCCACAGTGTGACCAGGGCCTTACAATCGTCCTAATCCTCCCCCGTTACGGCACCCCTTGAAAAATATGTGCCTTTAAAAATAATAAATATTTTTGTTTAACAATTGCCAGACAACCTGTGTCATATTCAAATAAAAATCTTGGGTGTCAGTTGACATATTTTGTATCCATTCTTTAACAATAATTGAATGTGCAAGTGGAAAGTTTGGCATATTGTGTGGATGATGCAACATATGCATATATCAGGGCAAAATTCATAATTTAGGAATGGGTTACCATTTAATTAAAAGGTTGTGACATTAAGCCACAAAATCAGCAGTCACACAATAGAATATTTTTCATTAGTTCATTAGCATTTTCAACACAACAACAAAATCAGAAAACTTAGAGGTTCTGTTGAGGGTCTTTAACATTTCTTGTTGTTTGGCTCCATTTTGAAGACTTTTGGGGTAAATTTGAGCATTCTGGGAAAATAAGTGCTATTCCACCATGGCTTACAAAATTTTGTTTGGGATTTTTTTGTGCATAAAATAGAATGTTACAGCAATTGAATATTGTTATATTCTAGAATTCTACATCCTTATTCAAATTTGATTTGCAATTCTGCATCCTGTTTGCATCTTCACTTCCGATTCAGGAACTGGAAATGTCTTAATTAACAAACTTCAGACCTGAAGATTAGTGAAACATACGTGGATGCTTCATGTTCTCACTCATAAACTCCTCCAATTTCTATTTGTTTTTTTAACTTGTTCTCAACAACACGCCAATCATAATGTCAAACGTCAGCCTGCTAATTATAGTTGACGTTTTACTTCATACGACCTGACACCCGACCCTGGATTAAGTGAAATAATACAGTGATTTGTTAATGTTGTACTTCCAGTGAAGGCTTCCAGTATCAGGCTGGTGATGTTTTGCAGTCCATTCCTCAGCCTGTTTTTAGATGTGAGTTTGCAGGGCTCTAGTGTGTGAAAGCTAATGAGTTCACTGCCAGAGTGGTCTTGATCAATTATTAACGGCTCTCCAAGTATCAGTGTCATAACGCGACTCAGCTTCAACTTCCGTTTCCTAGTGAGCACATCTGCTGCCACATGGAGTAAAGACTCACCTTTCCTGTATTCCTCTCACTGAACTCGCCTTCCTTTGCTTACTCTGTTTTGTTTTTCCACTTTCTGTCCCTTTCCTTTTTTGAATTCTTTTGTTTTCCTTTCCAGTTTTTTCATCACTTTCTTCCCTGTTGTCCTTCCATGTCTCACTTCCTTAATTAGGAAATTATTCACCTATTATTCCTTTCCTCCTCTCACATCTCAATTCTTTTCTTTGTCATCCTCTCGTTTCACTTATTTTCCTTTTCATATCTTTCCATCACACCTCACTTTTTTCTTTCCTGTCTTACAAGTAACACTTCCTTTCCTTTTCTGCCTTCCTCTCATGCCTCACTCCCTTTCCGCTTCCTTTTTTTCCTTTTGTTTCCTCCTTCATTGCCTCACTTCCTTTCTTTTTCCTTTCAAACTTTTCTTCCCTTTCCCAGTTCTACTCAGTTTTTCCTCTCACCTTTGTCTTTCCTTTCCTCTAATCTCACTTCCACATATCCTTCCTTTTCACTTCTTTCCACCTTTTTCATCACTTCCTTCACTGTTGTCTTCTCATGTCTCACTTCCTTTCTTTTATTTTCATTTTCTACTCTCACATCTCACTTCTTTTCCTCCCCTCACATCTTACTTCCTTTCTTTTCCTGTCTTCCTCATGTCTCACTTCCTTTCCTTTCCCAGTTCTACTCAGTTTTTCCTATCACTTCTTTCCTTTCCTCTAATCTCACTTCCTTCCATTTCACTTTCTTTCCACCTTTTTCATCACTTCCTTCGCTGTTGTCCTCTCGTATCACTTCCTTTCTTTTATTTTCATTTCTTTTCCTCTCACATCTTACTTCCTTTCCTCCTCCCACATCTTACTTCCTTTCTTTTTATGTCTTCCTCATGTTTCACTTCCTTTCATTTCCTCTTATGCCTCACTTCCTTTCCTTACAATCTTTTCTTCACTTTCTGCATGTCTTACTTCCTTCCCTTTCCCAGTTCTACTCTGTTTTTCCTCTTACATCTTTTATCTTTCCTTACCTTTAATCTTAATTCCTTACTTCCTTCCGTTTCACTTCCTTCCTTCACTGTTGTCCTCTCATGTCTCACTTCCTTTCTTTTATTTTAATTTCCTTTCCTACTCTCACTTCCTTTTCTCCTCCCACATCTTTCTTCCTTTCTTTTCCTGTCTTCCTCATGTTTCACTTCCTTTCATTTCCTCTCCTATATCACTTACTTTCTTAACTTCTCTTTCTTCCTCTCATGTTTAATTTCCTCCTCTCACACCTCACTTCCTTTCCCTTTCCTTACATTCTTTTCTTCCTCTCACATTTCACTTCCTTTCCTTTCCCAGTTCTACTGTTTTTCCTCTCCTTTTGCCTTTCCTTTCACTTCTTTTCCTCCTCTCACATCTTACTTCCTTTCTTTTCCTGTCTTCCTCTCATGTTTCCTTTCCTTTCCTTCCCTGTATTCCTCTCACATCTTTTCCCGTCTACTCACAAAGGTATCTTTCCTTACCTATTCTTATCTGTCCTCCTCTCATGCCTCACTTCCTTCCCTCTATTCCTATCGCATCTCACTTCCTTTCCTTTCCCTCTACATCCCCTCCCCCCAATTATCATATTTCAACACACTCGGAGTCCAATAAAACGATTGATACAGATGATGTGTGGGTTGAGTGATATGCTTCTCTGGTGTGAAAGAGAGGAGGAGAGAGAGGGAGCATGTGTAGTGTGCAATTAGAGGGGGCTTTTTCAGCGTGTTTCTGCCCTTTCAGAGAATATGATATCACTCACAGAGAATTTCCTGCTGCCTGTATTTTTGGACACAATGTACCCAGGAGAGCATGGCAGACTGCAAGAAACACAGAAGATTCTGGCTTCCTTTAGAAAAGAACATTTCAATGTCACATCAACACGTCTGGCCACATGCACAATACAGACTCGCATGGGCTTTGAAGAACAGACTGACAGGTGGGATACAGTGCTGTGCATTCACTGAGATGGTAGGCTGTCATGAAATCAGTACACAAGCCCTCTGAGTTAGTCAAAAACATGTCTTGCCTCTTAGAAAAAAAGACTATATATTTTTTCTTTTTATTTAGACCTGTTCTCTCAAATCTCTCTTTTTAATTTAATTTAATTTTTTAAATATGTTTGAAGATATTGAAAACTTTTCTATTAATTTCAAACCTGGATGTGTGTGTGTATATATATATATATATATAAACCCCTGATCTCAGCGTGAATTACTCCATCCAACACACACACAGTCACCTATATATATATATATATATATATATGAGCAATATCACACTCGTAGTCGTGCGATATGGCTGTATATCAGCATGGCTGTGATTCAGCCGTAGGTAATCACAGCGTGCTGATATATAGCGATATCGCACGACTACAAGTGTGATATTGTGTTTATACAACAGTTCGACGGCATGAGTGTGTAAATGAATAAGAAATAACAATGGAGTGTCTTTAAAAACCCTCTTTTGTGCAGAATTACTTCCTTCTGCCACGGATTCAGATCTCAAGTTGACAGTTTATCAGTGGAGCCCAAGCCTCCGTTGCTAATTCTAAAACGTCACTTAGGAACGTAACGAAGTAACGAACTAGTAACGAAGGAACGTTGAGTCGCCTCATTGAAACTCATTGTATTTTGTACAGTATTATTGAGAGAGAGAAAGAGAGAGATAACCTGTGTCTGATATAACTTTCATTCTTCAGGTCGATGTCCATAATGTTATATCCATTTTAAAATCTGTTTGAATGTCCGCTGAGGAAAGCGATCTTTGTATTTGTCCGTTTTACAGTTAAGGGATTTTTCCATAACATACAGCGCTAAAACAACGTCCTTTGTTTACAAAAGTCCCTTTCAATTTAAAAGTCTCTTGTGACTGACTCATTAACTTGCCATCTAATGGCGTATTAATGTAATTTTCACTAAAACAATATTACGCACTAATTGACCCTTTCTCAATACCAAATACAACATATCATTTATATAAAATAATATTTATTGAACAACAATATTTAAATTAACAACAATAGCCATTATAAATGACAATAGGAAATAAACACAACAAATTCAGTCAAACGTACAAAAGCAGTGCTCTACAGGATAGTTAAATAACGCTTAAAATTAAATTATTAAATTTAACACAGCCCAATTCGATTTGCTCAGGATCAAGTAAAAGATCAATAGACCAAATATTGCCTGTTTTATGGACCCAAAATAAATTGTCTCATTTTTAACCACTATAAGAGCCAGCGGCAAATCCCTGAAGCACTGGCCGAGATGAAGCTGTTCTCGGCGGGTACACGAGCACTGAACGGCTGCTGACGGCCTGGAGCTCACATCTCCGAAAACGTCTAAACAAATTGTAAAACAGGCGCTATGATTAAATATGAGTCACATATTTCAAGTCTAAACACCTAAAAAAACCTCAAACTTAAAACTACAGTTCGTGGTACAAGAAGTGTAGTATTTGTAAAAAATAAGGTGGATTTGATCGGCCGCCATGACAGTCACTTCAAGCGGAGTGATACAAACGGTGAAATGGTAGAAGTGCTGTTATCGCTAGAATATTGCACGGCTCTCAGCCCAGAAAGAACTGTTGTATATATATATATAATATCCTATATATACTGTATAATATTCTCCTATTATACATCAGTTGGAAACAAAACTGAACGTTTTGCACAGTATTTTTACATTTTAAACCATTTATTTTTAATTGTCTGCTTCAGACTGTATAGTTTATTCCTCCTGTGAATTCAGAGTTGTCCTCTCTCTGTCTCTCTCTTAATGTCTCTCTTTGACCTCCCATTATGTGAGTGCAGTGAATATGGAAATATGGAGTCCACCCACTCATGTTTCTAGCTCTCTCGTCTGTGCGCTCTCAGCTGGGTTTTAGAAAATTGCAGCTGGACTTCACAGTAGTGCACACAGGTGCCACTAGAAACAAAGAACAAACATTAGTTTTTTTCCACCACCTAGCATTGGTTCTCTCTCTCTCTCTCACAGACCCATTTGCCATTTCTAGACCACCTACAGTATGAGCAAAAGAGCTTTTTTGATGAGGACAGAATCATCATGGGGATACAAAAGTTTTTCATAATGAACAAATCCATTATTAAATCTATTGGCTGCCTTACTAATCATGTGTTATGCAACAAAACAACTTATGATTTGATTAAAAAGTAATATGGTAATACAAAAAAAGACAAATTTAACTGCACTAACACTATCGGATGAGAACAAAATTTGAGATTGAGTGAGTAATGGCATTTTTTGTTATCCTGTAAAGGAGTTTAGTCATACCGCTCTAAAGCTCAATTGGTATTTTCCAATTCCATAAATAGTCATGTATTAATAAACAGCACAATCTGAAGAATGGGAAACTGATCCAAGATCAGCAGTGCTCAGAGTGAGTCGGCGTGCAACATGCCCTGACATGATTAAGAGGGCAGGTGGCTGCATAGCTGAGCTTCCGACGGGTCTCTGCGCTCGCATATTCATTTACACCGCAGCAACTTTTGGCCAGAGACAAATAACTTACAATGCTCACAGAGTGACTGGTACAATACTACTGAAAAAAGTGGCCTGAGCTGGTTAAGGATGGTTTAGCTGATCTAAAGGGTTACATTCTTAGAAGACAAGATTCTATATAGAACCTTTAAGGGTTCTGCATGCCAGGCATAGAACCTTTTATATGGGAAAATTTAAACAGATGTAAACTTATCACTAGAAAAAACTGAAATGACCCATTAAACATGAAAGTATTATGCAATCATTTAAAGGATTAGTTCATTTTGAAATTAAAATTTCCCCAAAAAATTACTCACCTTCAAGCCATCCTAGGTGTATTTGACTTTCTTCTTTCTGATGAACACAATCGAAATTTATATTAATAAATATCCTGACGCATCCTAGCTTTATCAAGGCAGTGAACGGGACCAATGAGTTTGAAGCTCAAGAAAGCTCATCCATCCATCATAAATGTACTCCACACGGCTCCGGGGGGTTAATAAAGACCTTCTGAAGTAATGCGTTTGTGTAAGACAAATATCCATATTTAATAAGTTATAAAGTAAAACATCTAGCTTCCACCAGACCGCCTTCCGTATTCAACTTACGAAATGTCTCGTCAGTTATGCTTTCTTCATAAGTTGAATACAGAAGGCAGTCTGACGGAAGCTAGATGTTTTACTTTATAACTTATTTCATGATATGAGTAATTTTAAATAACAGTGAAATTTCACAATTATCTATAGGCTACTTTGACAAAAACTAATAGGCTACTAGGTTAACTAATGAAAGTAAAAGGTCCTCAAAACAGTCACAGAAGACAAGTAAACAGTCAGAAATATAATAAAAACAAAGAAATAAATACCAACAAATAAATACAACAGAACAAAAATACAAATTAAATAAACAGTGCCTTAGGTTTTTCAGGAAGAGGTACTAACAGTGGTATTCAGATAAGTAATAGACAACAGAAATCGAATAAAGAAAAATAACACTGCTGCATATGTTAAATATAGACTAATCCTTATTAAAACTACAAAAAAATTATTCATGCAAGAGCAGTGAGTGATTTTATCTTTGTCTTTTGTTGTTTGATTAACATTAATGACTGCAGCAGGTTTATTAGGCTGCTGTCACTTTAAGAGCTGCACGCATCCAATATACTGATACACGTGTTTTCTTTCTCAGATACTTACCAAAACGGCATTTCTACATTTTTGTCTGTAGGCTATTTTACCGTTTAGGTGTGAATCCGAAGCCCACAGTATACTTTGCTTATACGTGTTTCAGCCCGTTTCAGAGCGTGTGAACAGAAAGCCGCCTAGGGAACAGTGACAGACTTGAAAAAGTCCAATACAAATTTTGTTAGATGAAACAAAAAACAGGTACTTCTCAGTTCAACATGAGTCACACATCTCATTAAATCTGATTTCTAACCAGATTAAGAGTCTCTTGCATCTGTACTGGATGGAAATATTATTTTCATTGGCGTTCCAAGGGATTTAAACGTCAAGACACCAACATGACTTCTGTTTGCCCATCTGGTTGATGCCAATTTCTTGTCCACACACGGGTTCTCACACTCACACACACACACCCTCTCTGGCATCTCGTTGGGCCTGATTAAGCAGCTGGTGGCAGGAATGCACATGATGACTTGGCACATTCCCAGTGACTTTAATGGACTAAAATTTACAGCTTATTGTTGAGCTAGCATTCACCAGAGGGCAAAACTCTGGTCATATGAAATGTGTATTATGTGTCACAGATAGAATAATGTGTGTTTCACAGAGCAAGACTGCTTTTAAAACCTAGCCAGTTTTGGGTGCAATGCCTTGAAATGCCTTGTAAGTTTTATGAATGACTTTATACTGTCCTTTCCTCTTCGTTTCATCTGCTTTATTTTTCTATTTTCTGTAAAGCTGCTTTTGGAACAGTGCTTAATGTAAAAAAGTGCTATACAAATAAACTGAATTGAAATTGAATCAAATCATACTGGAAGACTTAAAGATATAAAAACAAAGACTGTATACCAAATGATCTCTTGCTTACACTGCTTGATGGACAAGTAGTTACAGGCTACTATTATGAGATTATTAAGATACAACTGCAGTAGAAACAATGTTCAAAGAAAGACATTAAAGTTTTTGACTGCTGTAATCTGACAGATTTCCAAGTGAACTTCAACTAGACAAGTGGGTGATACGTACCAGAATGGAGTCTGTTGTTTAGAGGGAAGAAGTTGAAAAGCAAGATGGATTTATCAGTCATATCAGAATCAGTTGCATTTTCATACAAAAATATGAACATGCACCGTGAATCATTCATAATGAGAAGATTCATACCAAGAATATGCATTAAATAAATAGGGTCCATTCTGATTTCATGTTGACTTTAAAAGGTCTGTACGTTTTGAGAAGACATGATGTTTTCTTCTCCCATCAGTAAAACTCTGGAAGGCACAGAATTCGTACAGAAGTTTTGTAAGAACATCACCCACCTCCAGTCTGAACTCCATCAAAAGACGAGCACAGACATGTGTACAGACAACACTGCAGACAACAGAAAATGACCTCAGATCAGTGAAACAGCACTGCACATTCACACAGAAGCACTTTAAAGCACGACTAAAGTGCTCGGATAGCAGCGAGGAGATGTTACCTCTGCCCAAGCCGGATGGCTTCAGGCCTCACTCCCACGTAGAAGCAAAATATTTCAAGGTAAAGAAGCAGTGGTGGAAAGAGTACTTAAGTAAAAGTATTGCTACTTAAGAAATAATTTACTTGAGTACAAGTAGAAATACTGAAAAATAATATGACTCAAGTAAGAGTAAATAAGTAGTGTGCTGAAAACTGAAAAAGTTACTACATTACAAAGTACTTTAGTATTATTTTTCTATTTTTACACAAAATGAGGCGATGTTAGCAATACAGAGCGTTAAACACTCTCATGTAATTTTTCTGTATCATTCATACTGGAAGCCAGAGGGCGCCCTCGAGCAGAAAGTCCACAAGTGAGATTCATAGAAGTATTAAACTTATGACGTTCCAGGAAATCCCTTATATGGACATCAGATACATGCAGATAGAGACGTTTTGACAGATGAAACATGAAGACAATAAACACACGACTGTGAGTATATATCTGTGTTTATCAAGCCATCTCGGGTATATTAATTAGAATAATGTATATCTATAAAGCAACTCTAATCGACGTATCATAGAAGAATTTAAAATAGCCTAATATATTTTCTGTCTCACTCTGTGTTAAGAAGCAACATGGACAACAGAAGTTATTTCAAACATGACTGACGTGTATACATAGGCTATATAGTGATTTTGGAGCAAAACATGATATTAATCTCAAAAATGGTCATGTTTGACACTATGCTAAGCAAAATAGCTATCCCTGTTGCCAAGAGCGATTGTTTTATTACTAATTTTGAAAAGTACACCCACTTTAAGATCATTTTAATGTTTTTAAGAAGGGCAAAAGCAAAGAAGTGTAAGTGAGAGGTCTGATTAAATGAGGGATTAAAACAGTATGAATAGAAAAGTGCCAGTAAAAACAATAAAGTGGAGTACGGGTTAACATGTTAAAATGCTTTTTTTTTCATTCTACCGAAAATTTGTCGGGACAAATTTGCTATAGTAATGAACTACACTTTTACTTGCATCTGACAACAGATAAACCAAGTTTACTTTGTACATTTAGTTTAACTGTATTGTTAAAGAGGGCAAGCTTTACCATTCAATTGAATGAAGAAGTTGAAGTTCTTGTAAGTTCCTGCGTCCTTGAGCTAGTGTTAATTGGTTACACTTTATTTTAATGTGTTCCTATTACTGTGTAATTATACATACAAGTACTGAGTAATATTAATTAAGTACATGTACTTACTTTAGGTTTAGGGTAGGATTAGGGTTTGGTTTAGGGTTAGTTGCATGTATTATGCCTAATTTATGGTTATTACTATAGTAAATACATGTAACGTGTAACAAGGACACATTAAAATAAAGTGTAACCTGTTCATTTTGTTAGTCTTAGTCCTGTGTCAAATGTAACTTTTAGTTTTTATCATATTTAGTCAACCTTGTCCTGTTTTTGTTTAATCAAGTTTTAATCGACTAAATGTCTGAGCATTTTAGTCTAGTTTTAGTCAATGGAAACTTACACAGTTTCGTCATATTTTCGTCATACTGTATAATGGTTAAAATGATACAAATTATTATTTTATTATTCATTTTAGTCTTATCTTTTTTCGTCAAACAATATTGCATGTTGATATAGTCACAGTTATTGTTTAATGGCCTTATTATCGTCTCGTCATAGTCTCATCTTGAAGTCAGGGGAAAAAACTTTGTTGACGAACATTTTCCGTCATAGATTTCATTAACGTAATTAACACTATTATGAGCAGAGTTTTTTATTTGCTTAACCTGCTCAGTGCTCTGGTAACATCAGTGGTATGACCCATTTCAGGATATGAGCATATTTCACTTACATTCACTAAAATATTGAAACATTAGCTATTTATGATTCAAAATGCGAGCGCCAGTGATTGAATGTCAAAGCACGGTTTGAAGGCTCCGCCCCCCCAGCTGAACTGGAAGTTTTGATTGGTTTTGCTGAAGCGGAGGGCCAGTGCCAGCACACCGTTTCTCCGTCGGCACCTTTGTCAAAGTGCTTTGTACTTTTGGTGAAAAACAAATGTAGCAAAGTTGAATACTTCATTTTTATTCAACTCAAGTAAAAGTAAAAGTATCACAATTTAATTATACTCAAGAAAGTAGAAAAAATTGAAAAATGTACTCAAGTACTGTAACAAAGTATTTGTAATTAGTTACTTTCCACCTCTGTAAAGAAGGCAGAACAGAGACTGACCTTAACCCTGATGCTTGCGTGTGTGTGTATGCTTGAGAACTCACACATTGCCTGCTTTTATCGAGACACACTCCATTGAGGAATGCCGCCCCGTCTAAAAAGCACATCACTCACTTCCTCTAAGCCGTTTAAGAGTGTCACCTGAGTCTCGATCGCTCCGCGGGCCCACCTCCATCACTTTGATCTTGCTCTAGCTAATGCCTCCTTATGCCTTTAATGCACAAGAAATATTGCAGGTTATTAAATGTTTTATGAACAGACGGGTCACACTCCTTCAGTCTCACATGAACTTCATTAGCAGAGTTAATTCTCAAGAACACGTGTGTGAGAACAAGTGCACTAATTTCAGTCGACTGTGCTTTATTAACAGAAGATGTGGTCACCTGCCCGGCCTGTACGTATCCAAACAGTCATGGTGCTAAATTATGACCTATTTCGGGTGTTATGAGACCAAAGAGACAGTGTGAATATTTGAGCCAGATCTGCGCAGTGTGGGTCGAAATAATTAGGCTTTAAAGCTGACACGGGCCATTCGGGGTCTCGCCCCACCACTCATATTCATGCGCTTTGATCAGCAGCGTTAAACGGATGAACTATGAGTCCCAGATTCCCACAATCCACTCTTCACTTAACGTGACGCGACGGAGGAAATATTTACGTTCACAATCTTGTTGCCGGATTTCACAGCCCTCCTAACTGCGAGGAAGTCTTTAATTGATTGCGATAATGTGGTTTTACTTAAACACAGAGCTGGATTTCAAGGAACAGCCGTCTGTGGTGATCATCGCAGCTGTGGTGCTGGTTCTGGTTGGTAAAGCGATGCAGTGCAACAGGTTTTAAGGGACTGCACAAAAGCGGAGCTATTTGCGTAGTGTTTGAGCGCTTATGAGTGTGTTTGTCGCTGAGGGAGAGAGTATTTGACTCTGTTTCAAAACCTAGTGAGTTGTCTACATAGGCAGCATTTAAAGACATTACAAGCATGCTTGAAAAAGGCAAAAGGTAGGCAGCATAATACCTTCTTTGGCAAAGTTCTTCTAAGACTACATGTATGTTTTGCAGAGAAGGCAATCCCATAATGCAGTGCAACAAGCTCTGTGATAAAACACATCAAAGACAATAGATGAAGCGAGAGAAAGTTTATTATAAATATTCTCAGAATTCATTAAGCACCAAAAACGATCAATAATTTTTTTATTACATAAAAAATATAGCAAAAAATAATATTTGATTAATATTTTTTAAAAGTATCTAAAAAAGTTGATGCTTATAAATGAGATTAACAATATTGGGTAAATTTATATATACGTATATTTCAATTATTAAATAAAATTAATAAAAAAATGTATTTAATAATTTAACAAATGCAAGAAATCTAGCCAATATGTGTGTGTTAGGTACACAAATATTGGGTGAATTTATTTAATATAAATATATATTTCAATTATTAAATAAAATTAATAAAAAATGTACTTATAATAATTTATAATATAATTTAATAATTTAACAAATGCAAAAAATCTACCCAATATTTGTGTTATGTACACAAATATTGAGTAATTTGTTTATTTATTTATTTTATTTAAATAATTTTTAATAAAACCCAAGTAATGGGTCATTTTTAAAATAATAATAAAAATGTAATAAAAATTACAAAATATTTGATTAATATTTTTTAAAAATGTAAATATTTTATGCTTATGAGATTAGCAATATTGGGTAAATGTATTTAATCAACTTATATATATATATATATATATATATATATACACACACACACACACACACAATTATCACTTATTAATTATTAAAAAATGTATTTAATAATTTAACAAATGCAAAAAAAAATCTGCCCGATATGGGTGTGTTACGTACACAAATATTGGGTAAATTTATTTAATCTAAATATATATTTTTAATAAAACCCAATATTGGGGAACACAAATATTGGGTAATTTTTAAAATAATAATAAAAAATTAAAATAAAATTACAAAATATTTATATTTTTTAAAAGTATCCAAAATATTGTATGCTTATAAATGAGCTTAGCAACATGTTAACAGCAAACTACATTAAATTCAGTTGTGAATCAAGCTTCTTCATCACGTCACATGAAGAGCGATATGATGCTGTCTATGTAGAGTGTTCCAAATCATGTTCCATTCAATTAGAATACTGCCTGACAAGACAGCTGCCTATGTAGGCAGTAGACGGCAATGCCGCTCATGGAGCCTTTGTATGTATATCTGAGTTTGCATATGTGTGTGTGTTTGTGTATATGAGCAGGTGTGACAACAACTGCACAGCTGTGTGTGTGTGAGTGTAAACAAGCCCAAACATGTTTCTCAGTGTCCTTCAGTGTGTCCGTACCCGCCTGTGTGTGCATGAGCACGTTCTGCAGTGGGACCTGTGAGGTCAAACGTGCCGTCCTCTCTTTGGCGCACAGTATTCTCCGGCCGCAGAGGATATTGTTGCGGGAACCGTGAGTTACAGTAGGGCCTGGGAGAATGAAAACAAACTTGGCTCGGCCGTAAACATGTGGCGGCGGACCGCTGACGTCTATAAATAAACCTCTCTGGGTTGGCTGTGAATCCGTACAGTTGGCTCTAAGAGGATGATGTCACTGGACAGTGTCACAGCACATCTGCACCGGGCCAGCAGCGGAGGAAAGTCCCGCACCAGGACACAAAGTCTGACTGGAGGTCAAATTGACAATATTACTGCACAGCAGGCCATGAGTCTGCAGGTGTAAAGAATAAAAACAACAATTAAGGTCATGCATCAGAGAGTGACACTGAAATGATTACTCACATGGCATTGCTCTGCTTCAGGGCTGTCATTCACATGACCTGTGCGACAAACACCTCACGTGGACCCAGCTGGTCTTTAATAATGTTAGCACAAAAACATCATTCATACATCATATATGCACTCAAATGCTGGGTTAAAAAATGGACAAACCCAGCGGTTGGGTTAAACGTTTGCTCAACCTGCTGGGTAGTTTTATTTAACTCAACTATTGTTTAAAAATTACTGTATTACTTGCTTAAAATGAACCCAAAGTATGTAATAAATGAACATTTATTAATAAGTTTAATGAATAATAATTAATAAACATTTATTACATTGCTTATTAATAAATGTTCACCTTTTGATTATTATTGTTGCCTCTAGTAATTATGTGTCTGATTTTTAATTTCCAACATATTTTGGGTTCATTTTAAGCCAGACATATAGTAATTTTTAAACAATAGTTGGGTTTAATAAAACTTTCAGCACATTGGGAAAACATTTAACCCAACTGCTGGGTTAAAACAACCCAATCGCGGGGTGTGTACATTTTCAACCCAACTGGAGATATTTTAACCCAGCATTTTTTAGAGTGTATTATGACCAAGAATTAAAAAAATAATAATAAAAATAAAAAAAACTGGACGTATTTTTGATAGCTGGGGAGAAGTCTAGGGGAGATCATTTAAGGACAAAAAAGGGTAAATATCCTAAAAAGACTAAAAGAATGAAAAAAATTTGTGATATAAATGATAAATTATATTAATTCTATAATAATAACATTCGATTTGAAGTTCAATTCACTCACAGCAGAAAAGACAACATGAAGAAAAATAATAAGTGAATTGCACAAAAGTCTCGACTGAATAATCATTAAATATATTAGTACTGGCCTGATGCTGCAGGGCTGTAATTAAAATTAAAATTAGTCTGATAGTTTCTTTTTTAGACCTAATTTCGTGATAATGTTCAGTTTTAAATGGCTTATTAAAGCAAAAGTTCTTCAGCAGTGAGTGCTTTTGATTTTCTTGTCAGTCCTGTTGTGTGTTGTGAATATATTCTTTATTTATTTTCAAATAAAAATCAGCCCACATAAGGTGATATTTTGTCCAATCCGGCATTCAGAGAGTTTGAGAGTCCTGCTCAGCTGTCAATCACAGAGAACTCGTGAAAGAGGAGGTTGTAGTTATACGTGGTGGAGCAAAATGGTTAAAGATCTGGGATTGAAATGTAAAGATTGTGTGTTTGAAAGGTTAATGTTGATTCTTGTGCTTAGAAGTCAAATGCATGAGCGTTCATTAACAACTATAAAGTTTCAAATTGTATCTCATAAATCATCTCAGGAAAGCCCCCCAAAAAATCCTCTGGAAGTACAAGACCTGCACTTGTTTTAGGCATGAATCTAACAAAGGTTTATGCTTTAAATCAAAAACAAAACAACAATGGGTTAATAGGGTAAGATAAATAAAAGTCTTATCTTAAACAATTTTGCTTCTTAAGTAAATTGATCTTGTTTAGATATTTTTACCATAAACCAAGCCAAAAATAATAACTAAGAATTTTTTTATTTTTTAATTTTTTTAATCGAAGAAGCACCGACTAACATATTTGCGTGGGAGAACAACATGACGGGTTAAAACTATGAAGTGGTTAATGAGGCCTCGCTTTTACAATGACTTCAAATTGCCTGGAGCGCTGCAGGAAAACACAGACTCCTTGAGCGTTGAGTTGTGTTCCTCGCCATGATGAAAGCAACTTCACTCTTTGTTGCATTTCCTCCTGATCAGAGTTGAACAAATTCCCTTTGTACGTTTAAGAGTACGACATCTCTCACACAGAGACGAGCAAATAACGGCTCCAATTACGACAGCATTCTGTCAGATCTCGGATGTGCTTCAAGAAACAAATCAAAAATACAAATAAAGACTGCAAGATTAATATTACACATGTTAATTAGATTTTAACCACACTACATTACACTGTATATTGTCCCTAACATATGCATGAGCATCTGCTTACAGGATCAACACAAATAATCCAAACCTCTGAATAAGTGGCTGTACCATCGACTAACCAGATTATCAATAATAGACGCTGTGCGTTCGGACTCTAATCACTGGGCGTCCAGCAGTCAGGCTTGACGCTGCAAACAGCTCAATAGTATCGAATGATGATGGTTTGTTTGCGGCAGCGGTCGGTGTAATGTACAGTCAACTGTGGAACAGGGGAACTGATAACTTCAGACCGCCGCCTGCGTTTCACTCATAGCTGAAAAATGCTGTGACTGACTCCATAACCTGTCCATAAATAATCAGTGTACAATTCTGAGAACATATTTAAACATCCTAAGTATTTATCTTCTGTATCTTTTTGAAAAAAATCATAAAATGTTATGCAAGGCATCAGGCGTTTCCATCATGCGAAAAGACCGAAGCAGCACCCAAACACTGGGTGACTCACATCGTGCCCTTGTGTGTTGCTTTGCATTAAATTAAACGATATACAGAACAATAATGAATTTATAGATAAAATAAAATGTACACAAACCTGTATTTTAGCGAAGACATGCAGCAATTTGACGGAGCTGCACTGCTCTCTCCTGAAGAGGGTGCAAAAAGCCTGCGATAAATAACTCAACCCCTGGGTTATTACGTCTGACCCAGGATCTGGGTAACACAAAAACTATCCAAACACTGGGTTGTTACGTCTGACCCAGGAACTGGGTAACACAAAAACAACCCGAACGCTGGGTTGTTACGTCTGACCCAGGATCTGGGTAACACAAAAACTACCCGAACGCTGGGTTGTTACGTCTGACCCAGGATCTGGGTAACACAAAAACTACCCGAACGCTGGGTTGTTACGTCTGACACAGGATCTGGGTAACACAAAAACTACCCAAACGCTGGGTTGTTACGTCTGACCCAGGATCTGGGTAACACAAAAACTACCCAAACGCTGGGTTGTTACGTCTGACCCAGGATCTGGGTAACACAAAAACTACCCAAACGCTGGGTTGTTACGTCTGACCCAGGATCCGGGTAACACAAAAACTACCCAAACGCTGGGTTGTTACGTCTGACCCAGGATCCGGGTAACACAAAAACTACCCAAACACTGGGTTGTTACGTCTGACCCAGGATCTGGGTAACACAAAAACAACCCAAACGCTGGGTTATTACATCTGACCCAGGATCCGGGTAACACAAAAACTACCCAAACGCTGGGTTATTACATCTGACCCAGGATCCGGGTAACACAAAAACTACCCAAACGCTGGGTTGTTACGTCTGACCCAGGATCCGGGTAACACAAAAACTACCCAAACGCTGGGTTGTTACGTCTGACCCAGGATCCGGGTAACACAAAAACTACCCAAACGCTGGGTTGTTACGTCTGACCCAGGATCTGGGTAACACAAAAACTACCCAAACGCTGGGTTGTTACGTCTGACCCAGGATCCGGGTAACACAAAAACTACCCAAACGCTGGGTTGTTACGTCTGACCCAGGATCTGGGTAACACAAAAACTACCCAAACGCTGGGTTGTTACGTCTGACCCAGGATCTGGGTAACACAAAAACTACCCAAACGCTGGGTTGTTACGTCTGACCCAGGATCCGGGTAACACAAAAACTACCCAAACGCTGGGTTGTTACGTCTGACCCAGGATCTGGGTAACACAAAAACTACCCAAACGCTGGGTTGTTACGTCTGACCCAGGATCTGGGTAACACAAAAACTACCCAAACGCTGGGTTGTTACGTCTGACCCAGGATCTGGGTAACACAAAAACTACCCAAACACTGGGTTGTTACGTCTGACCCAGGATCTGGGTAACACAAAAACTACCCAAACGCTGGGTTGTTACGTCTGACCCAGGATCTGGGTAATAAAACTCCCCAAACAAATAATCCACGATTTTTTTAGAGTGTGGATTGGTACTTCCACCTACATCACACATGACCTTTCCAACATGATTACATAATGCGTGGCGCATCGCAGAGCTAGTGCAAGATAAGCATTTGTGGTTAAAAAGTATATAATTTTTTTTTTTTTTTTTTAGAAAATGTTCGTTTCACTAGATAAGACCCTTATTCCTCGTCTGGGATCGTGTAGAGCTCTTTGAAGCTGCACTGAAACTGACATTTGGACCTTCAACCCGTTGAACCCCAGTGAAGTCCACTATATGGAGAAAAATCCTGGAATGTTTTCCTCAAAAACATTAATTTCTTTTCGACTGAAGAAAGAAAGACATGAACATCTTGGATGACATGGAGGTGAGTAAATTATCAGGAAACTTGTGAACTAATCCTTTAATTGTGACATATAAACATACACATCAAACCCATCACCTTATTTAGTGTTCATGTAAACACTACGTTACATGCACGACGGATACAGACACGCTGGTAGATATACAAACACAATGCGATTGGACCAACTGTCGAGGTCTTTCCCTCTCCGCACATGCTGTTGTAAGAAGCCCTGAGGGTTGTTTTTGTGATTTCTTTCCCTTTCTCTCTTTGTTTTCCCTCTTGAAAACAAGCTCCACCTTTCTCCCCATTGCACAAAACGCTGCACATGTTGACAGACTGAACAGAAGGTAAGTGGTCTCTCCTCACCAGCTTTCACCCTCAGCCTTCTGCAATCCTTTATTTACCTCAAACAAATCCTACTGAATCCAGTCATTAGCCAGTGCTTAAATATTATATTCCAAGGTCAAAAGATGCCAGACACATTCTCAATGATTTGCTGCATCCTGAAAACAAATCATATATATTTCATATAGCATCGGGTCCATAAACAATGTAGAAGTAACCATGAGGGTAAAGCCTGTGTTGAGATGTTTCTGAAATGTCACACTTACCAGAGAGCATGTGCGTCTCTCAAACTCATGTTCAGCCTACAGTAATCGTAGGTTGAAGAAGTCACTGACCTGGAGTGATGTTCTTGTGATGTGTCAGCCTCTCCTGCAGTTTAAGATGCATTAGAGGCTCTATAAAAGCATGTGGTGGAAAATGGAAGCTAATTGACAAGAGCAGAGAAACGTCCATTACTGCAGGTCAGAGAGAGTCTATAGATAAAACACGAAAATATCTGGACACATAAATAAACTTGGCAACAATTTGACGACTAACTGACATAATAGATATTGCATTTAAGAAGTAATGATGGCTGCTTTGAAATAACCTAAAGAAATAACCTAAAAACAACCCAAGTTGGGTTGAAAATGGGATCTAATTGGGGTGTTTTGACCCAGCCATTGGGTTAAATGTTTGCTATTGTTTAAAAATGACTATATGGCTGGCTTAAAATGAACCCCAAATAGGTTTTTAAGGACTACAACAAACGGCTGGAAGGGACTACAATGAGCTTCTTCCCGGGTTAGTGACATCACAAACCCTAAAATTTACATAAACCCTGCCCTCGAGTGTCGACTCCGGTTTGAACAATGTAAGGCTGAACACCGTTACTGACAATCCTCATTTTGGCTGCGTGAGATTCTCCTGCTTTGTTGTTGTTGAGCAACCGAAGCGCGAGCTGTTAAAGCTCCGCCCTCTTCTGGAAAGGGGCTCATTTGCATTTAAAGGGACACACACAAAAACGGTGTGTTTTTGCTCACACCCAAATAGAGGCAAATTTGACAAGCTATAATAAATGATCTGTGAAGTATTTTGAGCTGAAACTTCACAGACACATTCTGGGGACACCAGAGACTTATATTACATCTTGTAAAAGGGGCATTATAGGTCCTCTTTAAAATAGAAAACAGTAAATTTAATTTGTGATAATATTTCACAATATTACTGTATTTTTGATCAAATAGATGCAGCCTTGGTAAGCATTAAAAAACATGAAAAAACTTTTCCAACCTCAAATTTGTGAATGGTAGTTGTATGTTCAGAGACATGCTTTCACGTAACAGCAGAGAACAAAACAGATTACATTTTTGCTGGATCTGATTACTAATAGTAGTGGACCATAAACATCAGAAGAAACACTCAGAATTAGAGAGATGAAGAAGTGTGGTACAAGTTGCTGTTAGATATGATATGCCTATCCCACTATTACTCATTCAAAACTAACAAAGAAAAAAATTGTGCTGTGTGCCTTATTTATTTATTTTGTTATCAAAAGCATACTTTAATTGTCTAAACAGACCTACTTCAGTTGTTTTAACAGCCAAATAAAAGGGCGTCTTAACACAGGAAAGTGACAATAAAAGACGAGCAGCACTGTTGCTGGTGTGTTTGTGGACGGTAGGAAGAGGCACTGTAGTTAAAGTGGTAAAGGCCCAGATGAGAGCGAACATCTTTGATGTGAGCTGCACTACAGTCTACAAACACACACAGACCCATTTGGTCCCACACCTGCAAGTTGTTAAATATTACAGCCGTCCCATTTATGAAGACCCACCCTACTTGTTAATGCAGTGTACTGAGACGTATCTGGGTAAGAGCACACTGGGCTCTGTGTGTCTAAGGTCTTTATAAAGTAACCCATTTTAGCAGCCACCTGAGAATGTCCACCTGTAAGAGATTTAGTTTGCATCGAGTTCATTTGGGTCACATCGTCATCATCTCTTATTTCTAGCTCTAGCTTTTCACACAAGCACAAATGGGAAGATCGGGTCATTTTACGGACTTAAAGGGTTAGTTCACCCAAAAATGAAAATTATGTTATTAATTACTCACCCTCATGTTGTTCCACAACCTTAAGACCTTCGTTCATCTTCAGAACACAAATTAAGATATTTTTGATCAAATCCGATGGCTCAGTGAGGCCTGCATCACCAGGAATAACACTCAGAAAGCTACTAAAAACATATTTGAAACAGTTCATGTGACTACAGTGGTTCAACCTTAATATTATAAAGCGACTAGAATACTTTTTGTGCGCCAAAAATAACAAAATAGTGACAATATTTAGTGATTGGCGATTTCAAAACACTGCTTCATGAAGCTTCGAAGCTTTACGAATCTTTTGTTTCGATTCAGTGGTTCGGATCGTATATCAAACTGCCAGAGTCACGTGAACTATTGAAGTTTCAAAACACTTATGACGTAACAAAGCCTCGTTTACTGAAATCATGTAATTTTGGCGCTCTGAACCACTGATTCGAAACAAATGATTCGTAAAGATTCGAAGCTTCATGGAGCAGTGTTTTGAAATCGCCCATCACTAGATATTGTGGAATAAAGTTGCTATTTTGTTATTTTTGGCGCACAAAAAGTATTCTCATCGCTTTATAATATTAAGGTTGAACCACTATAGTCAAGTCAAGTCAAGTCACCTTTATTTATATAGCGCTTTTTACAATGTAGATTGTGTCAAAGCAGCTTTACATTGATAACTGGTACCTTATTTGGTTGCACAGCAGCTCTTAAAGAATAGTGTCAATGCAGGCAGATCAAAGCACTGTTGAATATCAAATGTCAAGTCAAATATAGTCACATGAACTGTTTTAAATATGTTTTTAGTAGCTTTCTGGGCATTGAAAAAGGGAGTGTTATTGCTGGCGATGCAGGCCTCACTGAGTCATCGGATTTTATCAAAAATATCTTAATTTGTGTTCTGAAGATGAACGAAGGTCTTACGGGTGTGGAACGACATGAGGCTGAGTAATTAAATTTTTGGGTAAACTAACCCTTTAATCTCTGAACCTTGTTCAGCAAAAAAAAATAATCTTTTAAAGTTAATTTAAAATGTTATATTTTCAACAGCCAAATTTTATTTGCAATTTTTGATCATATTCTGAATTGGGAAATCATTTTTGTTAATTTGTCATGTGACGGACACACAATAAGAGCAAATAGTTTATGAATGTCTCATAACGAACACAAAGTCAGGTCTCTGATGAGTAGCAACTGCTACTATCTTGATCATTGATTCTGTTTTGACAATCTGTAATTTAACCCTTGTGTGTCAATTTAAAAAGTTACACATTTGTCCATAGAGGACAAAAATGTCCGTGTCAAAAAAACTGTCATAAAAATTTGAAGCTTGGGAGCACAGACTTAAGTTTGGTCTCATTTTAAAGAAGAGCTTTGGCAGATATTGTTGAAGTAAAAAAAGATTAAAAAGTGAAATCAAAAAAAGGTTATAGAGGTTTAAGTTTATGGAAATGATTTATGAACATTATTTTATATAAAATATGTATTTTATGAAACATGTTGAACTCTAAATCTGCTAGAAAATCAAACCCATAAATCTAAACAAGTTATGTTCCAAATTTGAGGTTGATATCTCAAAAAATGAGCTTTCAGTAAGATTTTGTTTGGGCGCAGTACCAAATTTTCCCCATTAGACGCCAGCAAAACTCCGCTGGTACACACAGTGGTTGGATTTGTGATTTGTAATTTGCAGTAGTTTTTCTCCCTCAAATATTACACACACACAATTTTTTATTACACACATATAAACCACACTCTCACATCCACACCAACACACCCACATAATTATAGCTGCATAATTTATCCACTTGGCTCTATAATATGCATAAGCAGAAAACAGGAATAAAGTGAGTATTGCTCTATAGGCCAAACCTGAGAAAATGGCACCATCTGGTAAAAAGAAAAAAAAAATAGTCAAAATTTTAATTTTGAAGCCTTGCCAAAAGAATGAAAGCTTATTAACAAAGACTGCATCATTTTATAGTTAAATGGTCCTGGGATTAAAAATTGCAGTTTTAATGTGTTTCAATGGAGATATTTTTGTCCTTAAGATCCTGAGAGGAACTATTTTGTGTTACTGGTGTAAAATAGATGTATTAAAGGGTATTAATGGGAGTGAAATAGTAAAATTCCAATAAAAATACACATTTGTGCCAAAATGTATGTAGTTGGTATTAACACAGGCAAAATGATCAAAAACAAAACAAAACTGAAAAAGACAAAAATGTCCATAAGGTCGCACAAAGGTTAATTTTATCTAATAATTTCTTAGATGAATTTCTAATTTCACCCATTTTATAGAACAGTAGCTCACAACTAGAAATGGGTTCATGGACAGCATTGAAAAAACTAAAAATAAATCAATGCAGTGAGGATATTATACGAGAAACTTAAAGCTTTTGAGTTCTTTAAATACTCATGACTATTTGCTACTAGCACAATGTTTGTCCTGTAGTGTTAGTCTGCTAAATCAGTGTTTTCAAAAGCACTTTTGTACAGGTACACAAACTTTTTTAAGAGCTTGATGAAAGTTCAAACTTTGCTCAGTGTTTTAAAGTTAAAAGTAAATATTTTAGATGATTAATGTCATTCCTTTAGCGTGAATAGGGCTTAATGCCTCACAACCAGTTTACAGAGTGAAATAGTTTGCTTCTGAGAGCACACCACAATTGTACACCTATAATTTAATGAGTAAAACAATCACACCCCTGGACAGTAGATGTAAACCTCCCCCACACTTTACCGTAAAGCAGAGCGTTATGCTAAGCAGCAGCAGTATCTTCCCTCAGCTGGAGATCAGCTCTTGGGAAGGAGGGCCACATGGTGCTGGCTGCTTCATGAACAATGCCTTGGCTTCAGCTTGTGTCCCGCTGGGCTGGGAATCAGCAGGCCTGCTGTGTGCCTGCGATGGAAGATTCTGGACCTTCAGCACAGGGCCTTTAGATGGGCGGTCATGAAGCTCATCCTTCCTCTTTCATATGTTCCCTTCAACTGAGTCTGACACTCTGCAAACAAAATATTGAAACTTTAAAATAAATACGTTTTTAATGGAGGTACTTAATCTTCATAAAAAGTTCATTATTAACACAAAGATGTAAGAAGTAAAAGTAAACAATAATCTAATGGCACTTACTATGGGGAATAAACATTTATTTGTGCCTGTAATGCTTGAAAAACTGGAAGTGAACATCAGTTTACTGGATCTATGGATTTATGTAGTTTTTAAGATGCAAAAAAAGTATTTACAACGCACTCTTAAAAATAAAGGTTCTTGGCATTGATGTTTCCATGAAGAACCTTTAAAATCCATGTAATCTTTCCATTGCACAAAAGATTCGTAGATTCTTCAGAATATTAAAACATTCACTCAAAAAAATATTTCAGCCTGTTTTTAAGATTTATGAATTTCTACGGAGCCCCGCACATGACATGCAAGAAAAATTTTTTAAATTGTGCTCATGATTTACTAAAACGTAAAAATTATGCATGATTTATAAATCGAGGGAACGAAATAGTAAATCGTGCGCACGATTTAACCTACTATTTTTTTCCTGCATGGCATGTCCGGGGCTCCGTAAATTCCATCAAATTGAACTGAGTAATCATTTATATAAACAGATTAAGAATTTTAAATGAGTAAAAAAACAAACAAAAAAACTAGAGCTTAATAAAACATTTTGTATAAATCTTAATGGAAAAATGGAATGGATAATTTCCATTTATGTGATTCGTATTCATAAATTTTTTAAAAAGAAAAAGAAAATATTTTTAAATTTATGAATATGAATCACATAAACTAAATGGTCCATTCCCTTTTTCCATTAAGATTTATACAAAATGTTTCAAGTTCTAGATTTTTTTTTTTTTATTCATTAAAAATTCTTAATCCATAATATGAATAATATGTAAGGATTATTCAGTTAAATTTGATGAAATTTTACTATACAATTGAAATTCGTAAATCATATACAGTAAAAAGGCTTATTTATTTTATTATTCTTTTTTGTTTGAATTGTTTTTGAGTGTTCTTCACTCTAAGAAAGAATGTTTTTTTTAGGACATTTAACTGAAAAGTTCTTCAGGGAACAAAAAATGGTTCTTATATGGCATTGCTGCAAAAACACCCTTTTGGAACTTTTATTTATAAGAAACAATCATTTTAAAAATGTTTTGTCTGGGTTGTTTTTAAGCTAAATAAATACACATTTTCACAAACCTGAAGGCTTCGTTCACATTGCAAGCCTTAATGCTCAATTCTGATTTTTGCTCAGATCTGATTTTTTTTTTTGTATAGCTGTTCAAATTGTTGTTTTAAACGGAAGTGGGCCGAAGTGGTTCTGAACGGAAATGCATCCGCAAAAGAACGATACAAACGGGTTGTCAGGTTTTTACCACAAAATCCACTCAATTAGTCTCTCAAAACTAGTCCAAAATTAACCCAGTCGCGTTCCGTGGGGTATCCCGGTAAAAATCGCGTTCCGGGGGTTAAATATCGCGTTAGTGTGGTCGCTTCAACCCGCGGAGTTGCAAAACAACCCACGGAAACAGTGAAAAAGTAACCCAATTCTGCTGGAAAATCGCGGACTTGGCAACACACACAGCGCGCTGTCATATGTAAGTAAACACGGAGGGCATTAAAGTAAGCGATTACACGTTTATGCTGCTAAAGCAAGTGAAATTATGCGCAGACAATATGAAAATAAAGACGATGTGACAAAAGTGAGCAGAGTTTTGAAACTTTTATGATACGAGCCCTCATGTTTTGCTTGTATTATAAAGCTGTCAAGTTCTGACACATCACTGTCCTTCTACTGACTACCTTTCGCAACTGTCTTGATAACGTTGGGTATGTAAAATCTTTGAATAGACTCCCATGAGTGCAGAATCGTGACGAATGTTGATCTCAAGTGATGTAAAAATCGCATGAATTCCGATATGACCGTTCACACTGCGGTCACATTACATATATATGTATATATATTTTGTGACATAACCCTTACTGCAACCAAAGTGCAATGCTGTGAAACATTTGTATGTTTGCTGGGTTAATTTTCACTTTTCTGTCTATTAACCTTACTGTAAATACCTGGACCAGGCCTTGCACACTGAAAAGTGTCAAGCGGATTTAAACAATCGGTTGATCCACAGAGTGATCTGAATAAAGGTTTCTCCATTGTCCACCTCTGCCGATTGTTCTGCAGCTTTTGAAGAGTGGATGGCTCTTGTTTGATGTTAAAGACGAGTCATTCTCCCTCTTAAACCCTCTTTAGAGTCAGTGCAAACTCGCATAAGCTGAAGAGGAGATTTGACTCATGACAACAGGGTAGAAGAAAGCCAGGCTTAATGATTCAAATGTCCAAGAAAGCCCTTTTGAGCTCCAGGAGTGAGGGTGGACAGGGTTGTCTGGGAACAGATTGATGAGGCTGCTAAGTGGACCTCAATGAGCCAGAGGAACGAGGTGAAAAACCCACGCATAATCATCACACAACGCCACTCACAAACATTTCCATGATCTGCCACTTGCTGATCGTCACTGATGTAAGACTGAGTGTGTTCTCTGTGATGTTCAATGCATTCTAATGATGTTCATCAAACGGCCACACTTGAAGAATGTTATTGAATCAGGATGTTCAGTCCTATTGACTCTGAATGTGTTTCTTCAACTATGGCCTTTTTTGGCCCTGTAGACGCTCTTAAAACACACATTTCACACTGTTTTCACTATTTAATTTGTCTGCCAACAATGTTTAGCAGTTAGGATTCATGCATCAGAGAAATATTCTGTCATTTATTAATAGCAGTTTAATAGCATATGGTGGAAATGACATTTTAAACATTTTTGGAATGAAATGTCTGACTGTTAATGCTAATTTCATAGCAAAATTACAGCTTGATTGCAAATGACACCCAATAAAAATATGTTCAGGAGTGATATTTGCTTCACACATCATGTTTCATATCTCAAGAATGTTCTTTGTCTGTTTGGTAAACAAGTACCCTATCATACTATTTCAATACTACTTGGGACTAAATTGGCCCACTTTTTAGTGTAAAAAGTATACTTTTATGTATACTTTAAGTGTAACAGTAGTAAACTTTGAGTACACAACTAGTTTACTACGTTTCTTTTCATTTATACTGCAACTATACACAAGTGAACTTATAGGTATACTGGTAGTTTACTAGTCAAATACTTGTAGCACATTTTTTTAGTTTATAAAAGTACACTATGAAGTGTACTCTCAGTAAACTACTGGTTTAGTAGTTTTATACCACAAGTATACTTGTAAGTTTACTTTAATTGAACACCCAGGTAAAAATAAAATATACTTGAATGCACTAAAAAAATACTTAAATACAAGTAGATTTGTAGTACATTCTTATTTTTTTGTGCTAAATAAAATTGTAAAACACTATAAATACACAAATTAAAAGTATATTTCTACGTCAGTAGTACTTCAGTGCACTTGAAAAAGTATACTAAATACCACTGATACTTAAATAGATTTTTAGTGCATTGAAATAAAGTATACTACCTCAAAAGTATACAGAGGAGTTTTATTAGTGTATTTCTTAGTGTGCTTTGAATGCTTTAAAATGAGTTAAATCTTAGTAGACTTTTATATAGTAATCCTAAGTTTAAATTAAATAGATTTTATTAAAAATATATTACTAATGTTATAAGTACAGTTTCCCAAATGTGGTACTTAAGTACACTTCATATAAATGCACTAACACTTAAATTGATTTAAGGTTTAGTCAGATAAAGTAAACCAAACATACAAAGTGTTTTATAAGTGCATTACTTAAAAGTGTGATATGAACACTTTACATAACATTTTAGTGGATTTTTATATACTGTCATTAAGTTCTATTTTAATGGATTTTCATGAAAAATACAGTAGAAATCTATTAATCACAAGTAAAACACCATTAACATATACTTAACTACATCATATAAAGGGAATATTAACATAGTTACAATACATTTGAAATGAATTACTTAATGTATAAAAATATGTGGGCAATACATTAGAAATACATTTTGTATATATTTATTATATATTATTCTTATATTTTAAATGATTCATAAGTCTAATTTCTATGATGAGTATATTTAAAAATGTATGAAAGATGGGTTCAAGTGTATTAAAACTGGTAACTAAATAAATTTTTTTAATACAGAGATGTATGTTAGAAGCACATTTTAGTTCATATTCATGTCTCAAAATAGCACATTGAGTACACTTGAGATGTTTTTATCTTAAGAAGTACTAAAGAAGAATTTTTAGTATTAAGTACAAAATTATTGTGTGAAAATCGAGTACTTTAAGTACTACATTATTGAAGTGTTCTAAGTGTACTGAAATAAAGTGTATTTTAGTGCACTTTTCTTTTTTCTTTTTTTTTGACCTGGGCATAACATCATATTATATTTAAGTATACTACTATGTTCCTATTTAGGTATTAATTTTTTATACTTGAAATACCTTTAACTGTACTTTTACTCTTTCCATTTTATTCTAGCATCATACATCCTTTTTTATCAACACTTAAATGTGGGTACATTTCATTAAAAAAGCAACATTTTAAACAAAAAGCTGAGAAAATCTAGACTACAACAGATCCGGATCAGATTCAGAGCGATGATCAAAGCACAGATGGAGTAGATCGAGTCCATCAACACCCCCAAAGCTTCACAGTAGTTTCCTCTTCATGGCTTCAACATTTCATTCAGTAACGTTAGGCAGTTTTGAACTTATATGCTGTTTAATGTTTGATTATCACGTTATTTTACGTTTGCATAAGCAATCTTCTATCACTTGTTTCTGCTTCTTCTTCACCTGTGTTTTGATCCAGAGATTCTGTACTCTTTCAGAAGATGCATAATAGCGCCCCCTACCGTATAACAGTGAAAACATGGATAGCCAGAAAATTCAGTCAGTGGTGGGGAAAAAGTAAAGTAGATTTAAAGTAAATTCATATGTACACTATCAGTGGACTAGCCTACACAAAAATTCAGATACTCAGAATTAGAAACAAATCTGTTTTATTATTAAATCAATATTTTCAAACAATGTAAGTTTATAAGACAGTACACTGTAAAAAATGATTTTATGTTGAAGTAAATACTACAGAAAAAACAAATGTAATTTTTACATGAAAGTTTGTTCAGACAAGAATTAAAAAAACTAAGTAAATTCTATATTAGTACTCAATTTAAGCTTGTAGAAATTAAAGCGTAAATATCAACATTATAAAAAATACAAAAATCAACATTATAAAATTATGTAAAGCTACTCAACTTTTCTGATACTGGTGTTCCCATCATGCACTGGGCCTTGAATAATTAATGAGGTCGATTTTTCGCTGTTTTCCAGCTGTTTTTACACTGTTTTATCATTGCTTTTGTGGTTATGTTTAGTAACTTGCCATTTTGTGATATTTGGAGTTCATTTTCTACTCAAAATGCCACATTCACACTCAAAAATGAGCCATCGAATGTTAGCGTCATTGTGTATTGTGTACCAAGTCTCTGTATTCAGGTGCTGCATTACTTCTAATATGAAGATATGGTATCTACACAATATCTATTGTATTATTTACTTAGATGTTTCTAAGTAAAGCATACACTTTAAAAGCATGGTTTAATTCAGTGTTATATTGTTTAAGTAAAATGTACTGCAAAAGAAACTTCAACACAATAGAAACTACTCAACCTTTTACTGGCCAAGTTAAAACTACTTATTTTCTTTGTTAATTTTACTTATCTTAGTTAAGTAGAGTTACTTAATTCCATATTTGAAATTTACTTAAAAAATTTGCGTGCAAAAACTTGCGAAAGAAAAATTAAGTAAATTTTACTTATTGTTTTTTACAGTGTATGTAAAACTATGTGAAAATAAGTATTTAATAAGCTACTCAATCAAAAGAGTAAACACAACTACAAGCCAAGTATACTTCATTATACTTTTTTTTTGAGTATAGGCACATATACTTACACTTTTCTGTCACAATAAGTCAAGTATACTTGCGTGCAATTTTAAGTATATTTATGAGAAGTACATAAAAAATAGAGTGAAAGTATACTTTATTTTTAGTTTAAAAGAAGCATACTGATAACACACTTGCATAAACTTCTTATTTGTATGGGTATTTTATTCTGTGCTTAGATTATCATATTTTTATGATATATTGTCAAAGTTTAATATTGAAAACCTGGGTCTGGGACAAGAGTCAAACAATACAAGCCCAAAACATAAAGCAAATTTAAAGCTATAGCAAAATAAATGATGAAGAAAAAAATGACAATTTTGATGTGACCTTCATATGGCAATAAGAAAAATACTTTTAATATGTACAACAAATCAACACCTGCATTGGAAATAAACAAGCCTAAAGTTGAATAAATACCAAAAAGGTTTATATAATTGAAAGTGGTGTGTATATTATTATTGCATGTCATTTCATTTTCAAAAATAAAAACAGTATGCTGCATGTCTGCTTTTGTTTTCTCTGTAGTCAGAACTCTAAATGGACCAGTAACTCAATTGCTTGGATGGAAAACAAAACAAAAAACCCTCTTCTTTTGACTTTTGAATTGATATTGTTAGCTGATGTCACACGCTGCTGAACTCGAGGACAAAACTTATCAATCATGTCATGTCTATCAACATACTTTTGAATTTTAAAACAGACATTAGTGTCTGTTCCTCCTCTGGTTTAACCACCCATCCTTTTGTAACCAGTTGATAATGGGCCGTACACGCACAACAATAGCATTACCATAGTTTAGAGCTTTATGTAAGCAGAATAATTGGACTGATTAAAATTTGCAGTGAGTTGAGAAGACCCTGAATGGACTCTCTCCCTCAACACTGCTCAAAAATCCCTCCACACAAGAATAATCACAGGACAGCCGGCAATTAGAAACGGCACCATTACCTTTAATGGCCGTGTATGAATTAAAATGAAATGAAATGCAGGCTTTACATGAAAGAACAAAAGCATTGAGCTAATAAATAAAAATGGAGGGGAAAAAAAGAACAAAATGTAATCAATGAGTGTCGTCAGCTTTAGGAAATTACCGGATGCTATTTTGTTAGTTAACCCACACGTGTGTTTTGATGGAGACATAATTGCAGATATCAATATTAGCTGGACGAGTCACATGTGATGAACATTTGAAAACCAGATCTCAGTAATGGCATGATTCATTCAGGGTTTCCACACTTTTGACCAGGCATTTGTGACCACTGGATAGGGATGTTGGAACGCGTAGCTTTATTCACTGTGTTGATGTAATTTCCAATGAAACAGGAAGACAGGGCGGGATATATCTAGAAGCTCCTCCCCTTTTTGCAAAATCGCTAATAGCGTTTCGCCTAGATCACAGCTCTGCCAGAGCCGTTGAGCTCGTAAAACCCAATTTTCCTCATAATCTCTTACCATTTCTCCTCCATATTGCTTTAAAATATAGCATTGTTTGTAGAATTCAAATGTGTCCAAACGTTTTGTGGTCTGCGCCGACTTGTGTGTATGATCCGCTCTGTGCTCTCCTGTCTCTGGACCAGAGCAGACTCTGGACCGGACTTCATTCGTGTCAATGAAAAGCATATTTACACTGTCTGAATCGCTCCCTATCCCCTATATAGTGCACTATGTGCCATTCACGTTGTAGAAACTAGTAAATGTGTGAGCAAATGACCGATTTCAGCCGCAGCTTCAGCGTCTGTTTATAATGTAGGAGGGGGCGGGACTTCATATTCTAGAGAGCATTTGATTGGACAGAAGATTTGATGAGAAGCTGAAGTCTGCGGTGATGTCATGAAAATCTGTGATGCATTTTAGTGGAAGTGAGAGACTAAATTTTTAACGCTTATATCTCCTAAATGCGAATTTTGTCATTGTTTTGGAACACACCAGCTTATTCATAACATTAAGGCTAACATAAACATAAGCTAAAATGTTGATTTCAGGGGGACTTTAAATTCAAATACACACAGATTTGATAATGAAAATGGTTATTGAAAAGAACCAACTCAAATTATGATTTGTTCACAAACAGGATTTCCCTACCGGGCAACAGAAATATGTTCACACTGTGAGCCAACACGGATACAGTGAATCTGCAACAAGCACATTAACTAAAATAACTAAGATGATTGCCTGCTGTAATGAAATGCATGACTTCACATCGCACAAAACATGGAAAAAAAGCATAAAAGTAGCAACCATTGCTGTGGTTACTGCACAGGATGAACACATAGAAAAGTACAGCATGATCTAGTCTAATTCATTAACAAATGACATTCATACATAAGACTCGTTTTGAATCAAGTCACTGAAACTATCAGAAGAGCAACTAAATATGATTCGCTGACTGAAATAAAAATAAAAGTTGTTCGAAGATGTGGAGATCACAACAGATGTTTCCTTTAGACCATTTGAATGTCTTTGGTTTGACACCAGTGAATCACTGAATCACTTAGAATTCAAACAAGAATGTAAGTATATTCAGGACCGGAGCAGACAACACGTAATAACTTATCAACAAATTATGATGCACTACTGCTAACCGCAGCGTGTTTAGCATTTAGAGAGGTGTTGGATGAACTATTATATGCAAACCCATGATCACTAACTTGCTTGCAGGAAGATTAATTGTCATTCGAGGGAAGCACTGCCATGTGTTAGCCAAATAGCACCTCTGCACGTACGTCACAATTTCAAACCGCTGTCTACAGAAGCCACAGGCTGAAAAATATTGAGTTCGACAGCCTTTAGTTATACACAAGAAATGCAACTAATTATTTTGATTTTTATGCATGTATATATATATATATATATGAGGAGAGGTTAGAGTCGTCAGAGATCTGGGTCAATAAATTATAAATGATGCCTTATCTAAGAGAAAAAGTGACAGAATGTTTCTAAACAGAGTTGCTTTCATCTTTCTCTCGGGTTAGTCGGCTTCAACATGCTTGATATAATTTCTGACCCATTCATGACTGACCACATTTGTGTGCTGAACCTAATACTTTTTGTTTTTTAAACCTATCCTGCATCCTGTTTTTTGGGACTCAAATAGCACTTTGCACTTTGAATGACCATTCAGTGTAGATCAGTCAAAGACACGGCCCCGGGGCCAAATGAGTCCCAGTGTGGAGTTCAATCCGGCCCACAGGATTATTTAACTACTATTTAATTATTTATTATATCTGCGTATTTAGCTGTAGCAGGATCAAAATAATATACAAAAAACATAAAAAAAAAAACACAGTTTAGTCCGAACTCAACCTGAAATGATTTAGACACCTCTGATGCACATTTCCAGATTTATGTTATGCAGAACTCATTAAAAAGGGGCCTGTTATGAATTTAAAAGATTTACATTTTCAGCTTTTTTTAAAGTTGCTGTTTGATTGTGAAAAAGCTCTGCAAAGTTCCAAAACACAAAGTGGGAGTTATTCTCTATATCAGTGTCACTGTTTCTGAACTCCCTGAAACGCCTCCATTGTAGTCTTGAGTTTTCTTCCGGGAACAAACACATCACAATATTCCTCATTTAAATAATTCCCTTCAAAGACATACGCAAAAAAAGGGGGTGAGTCCTGGTGGAGCTTTGTTCATAGTAGTGTGATGAAACTCATGGTTATGGTTATGGGCGTAAATAGGCGGGGGACGGGGGGGATGTGTCCTAAACTTTTGATGGGTACTGTATTTTCTGCCTTATTCTGTGATCTTTTTTTTTTTTTTTTTACATTGTATAAAAATCCATGAGGACTTAATGCACAAGTATTTGTAGTACATAAACCAATCATAAAATTGTTATAAAATAGGAAAAAATATTAGATATCGGTTATTGTTCAGCAATGTATTTGATTTCTTATTAAAAGCAAACTGATTTCAAATTAAAAGCAAGAGATAAGATAAAATCTATCTATCAATTAGAAAAAAAGTCAGATAAAAACTGGCATTACACCTAACATTTCTGTCCCCCTCACTTCTGAAATGATGGCTACGCCCCTGGTTATTGGTAAAAGGCGAGACATTTTGGAAACAGGCATACTGTCCATACTATCCATCCTAAATAGTACGTGAGATTACAATAAGTGTGTCCCAAAGCATAATATGTTGAAAAGACTAAGAGTATGTCAAAAGTCCCTGGATGGTCTACTATTTTCGGGAGATTTTCAAAGTGTGGATCAGTGCACACTATAATGGCTAACATTGCCCACGACCCATTGCGCTTTGGAGGAAGATTTGGTTCAGAACTACAAACACGAGTAAAAAGTGTTAAAAAAAACTACAAACATGGCGGGTGTGCGCAAATGACGGTTAAATAAAGAGGTTTAGATAAAGGGGTTTGAGTGACTAATAATCAACATTTAACCTGATAAAAATATTTATTTAATGTTATTCGTGTTATATTTCATCTGCAACAACACTGTGGACTTTTATAAAAATCCGTTTGGCCATTAGCTTTTAAATGCATCATTACTCGAACACATGAGGAGAGTTGTTTGCATGAAAGACCCACGACTAGCAGATCAACATGCAACTTCTTTTCTTTCTAATATGGTAGGAAATTAAATGAAATGAAATGTGAAGGATTTTAACTGTGACAAGATGATTGACAGGCCAGTTTAAAGTGACAGGATGCGTGTAAATTTGTCGTTCAGGTTAATGTCGTCACGCAGGCGGTGGAGTAATAAATGGTGGACGCTGTTTGTGAATGTTTGTTGGAACTATGGTTTCGGGAAACACAGACTCATTGAACTATGCTGATAATGATGGAGCTTGTGACCATAATTAGCGAACGATGCTTTCGGGAAACACAGCCCTGAGAGTTACTGACAGACTGGGAAGAGAGGTGCCGTATTGTAAATGTACAGTATGTGAAACAATGTAAAGTATGTGAAAAACAAGGTTTTTGAACATTCAAGCAGGAAAACCTGTTCTAGTAGACCCCCAAAACCAAAATCTTTGTAAAAGGGCAAAATAGGCCCTCTTTAATATACAGTTTAACATTAGTCAAGCACAGTAATCATCTAAAAAAAGCATAGATTTGATGCCAAAAATGCTGTTTTACTTTATTTGCGTATACAAATTGAAAAATGAATAGTATTTGTGAGGAAACTCACTGGGACGCTGCTTAGTCTTACAAATCATTTTGCGAATGGGGCAATACACTTATAGGCCAGATGAAATATTTATTTTCCAATCGCAAAAGACAAATTTAGACTGAGGCAATAGTTTCCTCTGGCAGATTTTCCCTCTACGGCGATAAAACATCTGTGTCAGCATCACTGGAAACAATGTAGAACAGAGACACATGGACAGCCAAGGAAGTGCAGAAACCAAACGAAGCATGCAATAACTCTGATAGATTATAGGAAATACATTTTGAACTGATTGCTACTGTTGAGATGTGCAAATATATTTTTGGTTTGTTTGGGTCAGAGTACTTGAAAAGCAAAACTGTGAAAGAGGAGGAGGCGGACAACGCGTTTAGGCTCATGTGTTTAACAGCTTGTTGAACCTCCACTCTGGGTTTCCTCTCCCAACCAGAGACGCACTTTGTGCTTGATTTTCCTCAGATTCACATATCTGCTGTTTATCCTCTTTCCCATCACTGCAAACTCACCACGACAGCTTCTCTTGTCAGGGGCAATGCGGAGTAACTCAACAGATGTTCCTCAGCGCTTGACTGGTGTTTTTCTTTCGCCAGTGGATCTGATTACAGAAAGAAATGACTAGGCTTTTACGATTTCAGCTAGGGTTATCAATTAAATAAACAATTTCATCAAATCAATTATATAATATGCCAATTAATTCTTTGCAATTAATCAAATATATCAGTATTTGCTGAGAAAAGCTTCTTAGTCTTCTTATCCCACTGCCCACCTAAAGAACCAAAACCGTTCTGAAGTAGTTTCTGCAATGTAAAATCCTGAGAGGTTTCTATCCGTCTTTGAATAAGTTTGCCGGATGCTGATGATTTAAGTTAGAATGTGTTAAAGGAAAGCTGATCACTGAGAAACAAACCACGACGACCTTAGTGTGTTCCTTCTTTATCCTCTTGTTACTGTGTGAGAACAGACAGACGGCCTGCATTAATGATGCATCACAATGAGCTTAAAACAGCTTGTGTTCATTAATTGATTGACTATTATGTAATCATGGAGAATCATTAATGTAGTGCACGAAGAGAAATTGTACATTGGTAAATAATAGATTTGTATTTAGCCATGAGAAACTGTGATTTCAACAGGACAATACACTCTGATCATTTCTTAATATACAATAATTGCCAAAGTGAAAAATAGCTTTAGAAGTCTGAATGCTTATACATACATACATACAGACATACATATATAAGCAATATCACATGAGTAGCTGTGCTGATATTGAGCGATATAGCATGGCTACAAGTGTGATATTGTGTTTACGTAACAGTTCGACAAGTGTGGAAATAAATAAGAACAACAACAGAATGTCTTTAAAACCCTCTTTTGTGAGGAACTACTTCCTTCCGCCACGGATTCAGATCTCAAGTTGACAGTTTATCAGTTGAGCCCAAGCCTCCGTTACTAATTCTGAAACGTCACTTTAGAACTAGTAACGAAGGAATGTTGAGTCGCTTCATTGAAGTTCATTATAATATGAGAGTATTATGAGAGAGAGATCGCCTGAGCGAGTGTATTACCTGCATCTAGCTGATATTCTTCAGGTCAATCTTATATTCACAATCACAAAATCAGTTTGAGGAAAGTGATATCTTTGTCTTTGTCCTTTTAACATTTAAGAGGATTTCCCATGACAGCGCTAGTCAATGCATTTGTCAGTCGCGTCTCGTAAGATGTTGTTTAAAGTAAAAACAACGTCCTTGTTTCCTTGTTTCAGTCCATTTCAATATAAAAGTCTTTGCGACTGACTGACTCACTCATAAAGACAGTCTTTGCCGCCATCTAATGGCGTATTAATGTAACGTTCACTGAAGTCAAAATCACTAACGGACTCTTTCTCAATACCAAAAAATATGGCATGTTATTTATATAAAATATTATCTATTGAACAATAATATTTAAATTAAAACAGTAGCCATTATAACAGTATAAGAAGTAAAATAGGAAATAAACACAAGCAAACAGTTCAGTCAAACAGGATTAGTACAGGATTTAATTTCAATGTAAATATAAAGTTATGAAACTCAATATAGCCATTAAGCCAAATCTATTAGCTCTGGAACAAGTAATAGATTAATAAGACCAAAGATTGCCCGTTTGATATACCCAAAAACGAATTATACCTCATGTTTAAACACTATCTACATAAGAGCCAGCGGCAAATTCCAGAAAGACTGGCTGAGATGAAGCTGTTCTCTGTGGGTACATGAGCGCTGAACGGTCGCTGATGGCCTGGAGTGCCGTTAAAATGAATTTGCGTCAATGCAATTTAATTTCTGGATTAAATTGACTAGCGTAAACCTTAGTAAATGACCTTGCATGATTCATTTAAATACTCTCCTCCCATAAATTTTGTGTCTGAAAGGGAAACTCTTACAAATGCATATGCAGTAAGGTCAGCCACAAAAATAACCCTGTCCATGCATTTAGTAAATCCTGACAGTCGTTTTTAACGCCAATAGGGGGTTTAGCTGTAAGTAAATCTGGCCCTAAGTATATTAAGAAGAATGTACAGGCTACTAATATTCAAAAAGCAAGGCTTCAGACTGAATTGAGTGTAATCAATTAGAAATACAGGTTGAATTGAGTGAACTTACACTGACTGAATAATATTTATTCAGCCAGAAGTTAAAATGATAAATAAATAAAAATCAAGCCTTTGATTAAAGGGTATTATAAGATTCACTTTTGTGCTGAAGATTGAATGGGAAGAGAAGCACAGCTACATTACGGGGAAAAAAAATCATTAATGGGACTCAGCGGGCTGTAGTTATTTATAATCAATCCTTATAACAGTCTCTATCACTTACAAAAGTTATGAAACAGTTTTCGTGTCTGTCTCGCCTCTATGTTTTTGTTAAAGCAAGACGTTTCCCTTCGATTCTTTTGAAAGCTGCATCAATATGTTAGAGATAGAGCTGCACAAACAGGAAATTGTTACTTTTTGCTTCCTTTGATGTTCTTTTGGAACTGTCTGAAAAGTCCACTCTGAGAGTGCTATTAAATTTACCAACATACGTCCCTTCTGACCTTTTCAGTGGTGATGAACAGAGTGCTTTGTGATTCTATCAGACATTCTGCTGAAGAGGTGAATAGAGTCAAGTCATAAAATACGTCTAGCTACAGCCTCCAGTCACTGAGAACATCCACTTATGAGAGATGATTTCATTCTCAGTTGAGCGGCAGTGGTCCAAAAAATAAGAATATTTTTGAAAGACTGTGTTATTAATACAAAACAGATATACAAAACATATTCTGCCAAAAGGTCACAGCCTACTGACTTTACCGACAGTCAATTGCTCAGAGTCGTGATGGTAATATCAATGCTTTTCACACCGGCTGCACTTTTAGACGGACATGTTTCTGAAACTACTTCAACTTGCAACTTTTTCAAATGTTTTTTCAAGCAAGTAAAACACTCCAAAAAAGCACTTTCAGATACACCCAGGCTCTTATAGCGTCAATCCTTGCCAGACATTTTACAGACTATTTGCTAAACTGCTTGAAAGCACAACCTTAGAAATGACCACAGAACTGATTCTGCACCACTCTCTACAAATAATTTGTTATAAACATCACAGACCTGGAATTTCAGTCAGAGCTGTTATTTATTCAAGGCCAATGCAAAAAAAAAAAAAACTATATCTCAGTGTTCAGGATTCATAAACTGGATATTTAAGCTTCAGACGACCCAGGGTTGCGTTTCCCGTTCAATGACATAACTCACTGCTTAACCACCATGGTACGATGCATCGCTGTGGAAACTAAGCTAGTCATGACGGTTTCCCGGTCGCACCTCTGTCCTTTGAACCATGTCATTTCAACAAAACAACGGGTAATTAATTGATTTGAGATTGCAATTAAAGTCCCACTGAAGTGCCTTGAAACACGCAGCATTATTCAATGTGTTGATGTAATTTCCACTGAAACAGGAAGACAGGACGGGACATTTCGAACAGCTCCTCCCCCTTTTTTAAAATAGTCAATAGCGTTTAGTTTATATCACAGCTTGGCCAGAGCCGTTGAGCTCGGTAAAGCCTCAGTTTCCTTCTAAACTCTTACCATTTCTCCTCCTAATCTCCTCCATATCGCTTTAAAATACAGCATTCTGTGCAGAATTCAAATTAGTTCAATATGTTTTCTTGTCTGCGATCCGCTCTGTGTATCGTGTCTCTGGACCAGAGCAGACTGTGCGCGTGCTGTGGCGGATCACGTGACACTAACGTGAAACCAGACTTCAATCAGTCTCAATGGAAAGCATATTTATGTCTGAATCGTTCTCTGTCCTCTATATAGTGCACTAGGAGCCATTCACCACGTATAAAATAGTAAATGTGTGAACAAGTGACTGATTTTAGCTGCAGCTTCAGCATCTATTTATAGTGTAGGGGGCGGGACGCTTCAGATTCTAGAGAGCATCTGATTGGACAGAAAATCTGATGAGAAGCTGAAGTGCAGAGTGATGTCATCAAAATCATTGATCCAGGAAGACTGTAAGTTTTGAACGCTTATATCTTCTAAATACGAATTTTGTCATTGTTTTGTAGCACACTAGCTTATAGATAACAGTACGGCTAACATATTCATACTAAAAGCCAAAAAACTTTCATTTCATGGCGACTTTAATGTATTTTTAGAGTTAATTTTCATAAACAACAGAAAGCCATTCATTTTTTTATCATGTTAACATGCAGTATTTCGCGTATACTTTACGTTCATGAGGTTCATCCAGTCAGCAGTTTTCTCCATGTATTTTTTCTGACATGCTTTTGTAACAAAGGACTACTTCACTTTTTTGTTGCCTGTCATTTTGCTTTATTTGATATTCTCTTACGCATTTACGCACATGAGCACAACTCAAAAACGCAGGTGATTGTTGACACACTAAAATATATAGATTAAAATGTGTGTGTGTGTGTATATATATATATATATATATGTGTGTGTGTGTATGTGAAATAAATGGAATTTAAATATATTTAATATTTATATATTTAAATATATTTAAATGGAATATATAATTTAAATGGAATCAAAGACATAGAATGTTATCTTGCACTGGCCCCCTCAGATTTTTGAGCCAAATGGATTTAAATGCAGCTTCCAAAAGACAAAAAATTTTTTTTTTTACATTTGATAATTAACCCTTTGAAGCATACGATCACATGATTAGAACGTTCAGTGCGTCATGTGATCAACTGCTAAATTCAAATCTGCTTTCGCGCTTTGGCTGGCACTGAGCCAGAGACGTACACGCTCAGCGCTCGTCATATATCACAACTGTTCAGTGTTTTTAACTATTTAATGTTTGTTTTATGTTTCTGACATTTAAATACAGATAAGTACTAGCAAAATATACACTGTTTATGGAAGCGGCAATAATCCTTTCAAATATAATTTGACGATGTATTTTACTGATATCTGATATTCTACACATTGCGTAGATAACTATAAAGTTTACTCTAATCTTAGAATATTGTATGTACAAAATGAATTGGGCCCCCCTATTCATTTTGTTGTATATTTTTCTGTCGAATCTGTCCAAAGTTTTACAAAAAATAAATGTTTAGCCTTCTGTTAAAATGACTTTTACTAATCGACCGAACTCAGTGTACGCTAATGGAGGATGTTGGGTTTGCAGGACTACAAAGAACAGCCTCTGATTCACAAAATGCTTTCATTTGTTTGTTTCTATAAGCTACAAAATACATGGAAGACTGAATCGATGCAGGACTTATAGGCCTAATATTCGTAATATATTGGAATAGCGACAGTAAATGCATTAATAATGAATGTTCTTGCTTCAATAGGCTAATTCAATAGTATAATTGGATAGGATAGCATTGCAGTAATTATTACAGTGAAAGCTAAAGTAAAGTTTTATTACTATAAATAATAATAGTTATTTTTATTTGTGGGTTAGTTTTATTTTACAAATTATTCAACTTTGCTGGTAACGACCAGTGTTGGGGAAAGTTACTTTGAAAAGTAATGCATTACAACATCGTGTTACTCCCTTAAAAAGTAACTTAGTCACTTTTTAAGAAAAGTAATACGTTACGTTACTTTTGCATTACTTTTTCTCATCTGGGCTGGGCTTAATTATTATTATTATTTTTTTTAATAACAAAAAGTTCTATTTTGGGGCAAATGTAAAGACCCTTTCACTCCATAATTGAAATAATAAGCCTCAGGCTGAAGGAAATGCAAATTCACGTATGTACAGTAGAGGGCGCAGCTCAAACAAACCTTTCAGCTCTACTACCATTCTAGATAACGGAAGAATAGGACACAGGAGAGAAAAAGTTTAACACCAATAAAAACAAAAAATTTAAAGTCATTTTTGCTTATGGTTTAAATGTCAGCAGCAAGTACTTAGGTCAATAAAGTGAGATTAAATTCATAAAAAATATTTGTTTTATTTAACATATTTAATTATTGGAGGTTTGCATATTCTGATTTTGCATCTGACTGATTTTATTCATCTGAGGAATACTGAATCTTTTTTGTGCAAGTGAGATTAGTAAATACGTGCTTACATTTTGTCTAGAACTACAATAACCATCATGTTTACACACAACGCCTTCACACTAACAATTTTTCTCAACATTGGGACAAGAGTGCTGTCAGTCAATAAATGGGAAAACAAAGTAACTTGCGATATTATTTGAAAATTTAAAAGTAATGCGTTACTTTACTAGTTACTTGAAAAAGTAATCTGATTACGTAACTCAAGTTACTTGTAATGCGTTACCCCCAAAACTGGTAATAACAGAACATGCGACCATAGTAGGGTAATGATGCTTTTGGGAAACGCATCCCTGAGCCGTTCACTGACACATCAATGCATATTGAAAACAAAACTGACAAGTACTGTTCAAAAACTGATGGTTTCAATTATCTTCTACTCAAGTTACAACAGTCAAGGTTTCCAAGCCAGTCTATTATTGAGGTATCGAGCATTTCAGATTAACCCAGTCCTAAACAGCAAGTAAAAACACAAAGAACTCTTTACACATTGGTCAGAACATGTCTAAGTGGGCAGGTCTTGGTTAGAAGAAGCTGCTATGTGGACCACAATTTATGCTGCAAATCAAAAGTTTGGCTATATCCTACCTAAACAACAGAACAAAAGTAACATGGTCTGATGAATCATATTTCTTCCCTATTTCTTAATCCATATGGGTTACGCATACAGGATGCCAAAGTATGCCTTCAACCCACAATATTTGTTGCCAGTTAAACATGGCAGGAGATCTGAACAGCATTGGCAGCGATCTTATAGGAGTCATTAGGCCAAATGATTGTTCTGCATGGTTGCATAAGGACCCTGTGGACATAACAGGACCAGGTGGACCGTATACAGAAAACAGTGATTTTAATGTTCTGATGATAAGAATTACTTTACAACATTATGTCATCACAGACAGTCAGGTACTGTGATGTTGTTTTCTTCATGCTGAAGATGTTTCACAAGTTGAAAACCTCATTGAACCTTTTAAAAGAGTTCAAGATCTAGAGGCCTTTCTTTTTTTGGATAAGAGAACAAAATTTTACAATTTTATCATTTCACCGGGTGTTTACTGTACTGTGTACTTGGTAGTAGCCAAATTAGACCATTGCCAGTGTGGATGGGTTGCATGACATACCTTCATTATTAAAAACCATGAACAAAAGTCAATGTTTTTGTGTGGTGAATTATTAGCTGCCCAAATTACTATTAAAGTTCAAGAACCAAACAATGAATCTATAAAAATAAGCCTGCTGAGTTATTCAAACATGTTTTCATAGTAAAATTAAGTACATCAAATACATTTTATTGTTTGATTTTAAGGACATTGTTGTTCATTTTTTACCACTATAAGTTTAAGAAAACCACTATAAGTGGGAAAATTTGGTTTTTTTTCCCAAACAATAGGCCAAACCATCTCTACATTTATTCCTTCTGTGGTTTCGGTCACATTAAATGTTTCTCCTTCATTTATATTTACATGAGCATTGGCCACCCCATTTGCTAATCATTTAAGAGACCCATTTAGATTTCACGAGTCTTTCTGAATGACTCAGTTTTACTGTCTAATTTGCCAGCCACAGCCTTCTTAATGAAGTACATTAGGATTGCATTTAATTAAACCACTGCAGCTGCCTTAATTTAATTTCATCCTAGAGTGTTTGTAGTCCAATTAGATCAATTATACGTCGACCAAACACTGCCACAAGCAAGATCTGCATGACACAACAGACACTGCACCTCTGCCTGTTCAGGGCAAATTAGAGGGACAATTAAATTAAGATTCAGAGCTTTTAGATTCTCATGGAGATTTTCAGTCACATTAAAATATATATCTACAACAATTCTACTTTTAATTGGTTTATTATTTCATTTTGAAATATAGATGCTATATATAATGTTACATTTAAAATATCTAATACTAATACTAATTGCAGCAGATCCTTTAAGTCCTGTAAGTTGCGAGGTGGAGCCTCCATGGATCGGACTTGTTTGTTCAGCTCATCCCACAGATGCTCGATTGGATTGAGATCTGGGAAATTTGGAGGCCAAGTCAACACCTCAAACTCGTTGTTGTGCTCCTCAAACCATTCCTGAACCATTTTTGCTTTGTGGCAGGGCGCATTATCCTGCTGAAAGAGGCCACAGCCACCAGGGAATACCGTTTCCATGAAACATGGTCTGCAACAATGCTTAGGTAGGTGGTACGTGTCAAAGTAACATCCACATGGATGGCAGGACCCAAGGTTTCCCAGCAGAACATTGCCCAAAGCATCACACTGCCTCCGCCGGCTTGCCTTCTTCGAATAGTGCATCCTGGTGCCATGTGTTCCCCAGGTAAGCGACACACATGCACCCGGCCATCCATGTGATGTAAAAGAAAATGTGATTCATCAGACCAGGCCACCTTCTTCCATTGCTCCGTGGTCCAGTTCTGATGCTCACGTGCCCACTGTTGGCGCTTTTGGTGGTGGACGGGTCAGCATGGGCACCCTGACTGGTCTGCAGCTATGCAGCCCCATACGCAACAAACTGCGATGCACTGTGTATTCTGACACCTTTCTATCAGAACCAGCATTAACTTCTTGAGCAATTTGAGCTACAGTAGCTCGTCTGTTGGATCGGACCACACGGGCCAGCCTTCGCTCCCCACGTGCATCAATGAGCCTTGGCCGCCCATGACCCTGTCACCGGTTCACCACTGTTCCTTCCTTGGACCACTTTTGATAGATACTGACCACTGCAGACCGGGAACACCCCACAAGAGCTGCAGTTTTGGAGATGCTCTGACCCAGTCGTCTAGCCATCACAATTTGATCCTTGTCAAACTCACTCAAATCCTTACGCTTGCCAATTTTTCCTGCTTCTAACACATCAACTTTGAGGACAAAATGTTCACTCGCTTCCTAATATATCCCACCCACTAACAGGTGCCACGATGAAGAGAGAATCAGTGTTATTCACTTCACCTGTCAGTGCTCATAATGTTATGCCTGATCGGTGTATAATTGATTTTCTCTTGTTTTTCATACAATTTCTTTGTTTGAAAGCCTGGACAAAAATTATGTCTGCCTAATTTGGCATGTTTCATTGCATTATCACAAAAAAACAACAACAATTGACTCCAAGCACAACTACGCAAAATGCTTTAACAAATTTTTAATAATGTTTGAATAAAAGGTAAAGATATCAATTTTCCTAGGGTGGACATCCCTTTTGGCCATTATATATATATATATATTAAAATGTTATATTTAAAATAATATCTTTCCCCACCTATCCTTTAAAGAACCTCTCCAAATAAATTACAGCCCCTGCTGTTGCTCAGTTTCCATTAGCAGCTTTCTGCTGTGCCACCGGCAAAAAAGTAATTACGATCCTCCAGTAGGCTGCAAATGCACTGAGATATTATATCTGACCAGAAATTTGGCACACTTGCACTCCATGTTCTCAGATATTAATTAGGGTCATAGCAGGTTGTTGATCTTAGACATACCCTCTGATACTTATTTGCTTCCTTCAATTGGTCTATTATTTAAACTTGAGCTTCCCTTTTTTCTATCAAACTGAAATAAGCCTGCTAATGTTACACCTAAAGCCAATGCCAAAAGAACACTGAAGGACTATTCTGCATCTTAACTAGGATAATAATCGGCCATTTAGGATGCACTTTTATCCAGTCCCTCAGGAGAAACACAGGGCAAACAAGCTGGCGATAGTTCGTTGAGGTTCAAACCTACAACCTTGTGGTTACCAGTGGAGATCATTCACCAGATCACCAAAACCAGTGCTAAACCAGTGCTGTGCATCCCATCCCTAGGTTATTATCATTTTCTAAAACTAAAACTATTAAAAAACATTTCTGTTACTTAGATTCTCAAGTATTTTTTCCAAAACTTGTCCAAATGTTGTCCCAACCATCTAAATTGAGTTATCTGAACAAACATTTTTGGGTAAACTGGGTAAACTGTGTGCCTCTAGTTTTAAGAGGCAAATGATGTTCATGTCATGTAATTAACATTGAAAATCAAACATGGAGATGAAAAAACAAGGATTGTAGCTGCTTGCATTGCTAAACATTCTTTGGTTGTCTTGACAAGAAGTTTTAAGTTAAAACGACTACCTGTACTCATTAGATGAACTAAAGTTTTTAAGTTGACTTTAACTGGAGCGAATTAGTTGAGTTAACTTAAAAAGCTGAGTGCGAGGTTCTTATTTTTTTCAAGTTGGCTCAACTTATTTTTTTTTTAGTTGTCTTGACAAGAAGTTTTAAGTTCAAAAGATTACCTGGTACTCATTAGATTAACAAAAGTATTTAAGTTGATTTTAACTGGAGCGAATTAGTTAACTTAGATTGAGAGCGATAAGTTGCCTTATTATTTTAAGTTAGCTCAACTATTTTTTTTTTTTATTTTTTTTTACAGTGAATGAATCAACATTATGAAGAGATAAACCATCATCAAAAATAATATTCAAATCAAAAGGATAGGAACGACAACGACCAAACATTCTTCTTATTAAGACTTCTTATTCAATATAAGCAAATTGTTAAGCATTTTTAGTTATTTACCTATAGCGGCTAATGAATCGCACATTCACAGAAAAATATACTTCCAAAAATTGCAAAATGGTGGATATGACAGGAAAGTGACACTAAGCCCATCCTGGGAACAGGTGCCAAGCAGATGTCATGGAAACTTTTGGAATACACAGCCATTCCCCCCAGCGGGGCTCAGATCTCCGCAACCTCCCACGGTGAAAAACTGGAGCGGGCCGTTGTTCTCCTTCCTGAAGAACAACACAGGACTCCATCGTCCAGCTGAGAGTGCTGGAAACCATTATGACAGTAGAGATGGGATAAGAGAGGCACGGAGGTGATGTAAGGGCAGGATGTTCTGCATCTGTGATGTATTTATTGTGGTTGATGAGTTATGTTATTTAAGTCATGCAGTTACTGCTCTGTGATTTCATAATGAAGGTTTAGATCCTCCTTTAGTTCACCACTGGATCACAATATAGCTTTTAATGTCTTGGTAATGTTTAAAATCATGTCCCTCATCTGCTGCACTAAATAATAAATGTAATAAAATGATTTTCATGCAATTTAGGTTCAGCAAAGATCCTATTAAGTCCACTCAAATCCACTTTTTAAGTGTTTTCTTGTAACTATCTGAAAAAAACACTCATGGTTATGTTTCTCAAACTGAGAAAAATGAAATTAACTGAAAAGGTAAACAGTCCACTTTAAATCACTTGTAAACAATTATAAACATATAAACACTTCAATTTAGATTCATTTTAATTAGTCAGCCTAACTACATTCTGATCAAACAAATATGCATTAGAGTTTTAGTATTTGCATTTTTCAGCATCCACTCAAGGGAATCAAACTTTGAATGATTTACTCTCTGCATATTAATCTGTGAAAGAAAAATGGTTAAAAAAAACATTAAAAACCTGTAACTGGTTAACATTAATTTCCCTTACTATATAAGATGAAAAACTGTAATAGATCTAACGGGACTTTATTGTCATTTTACAGTATAATGCTGCTATATGAACAGATTTGGGAAATACAAATCATAAAATAATTGTCATCTTATAATTTGCAGTGAGAAACCATAAACTGACACTGCCACTGACATTTGATGTTTTTAAATAATTGTTTCCTCTTAGTTTTTGTTATCAGTCATTTAAATTTGTGTTTATTGTTTCATCTTATGTTACTTAATTATGTTTATTGCATTATTTTAGTTTTGTGTGTGTTACCATGATGGTGTTTTTGTATTTGTGAGTATAACACTGTTCACTTTATATACCTCAGCTTGTGGAAAAGTTATGTCCGTTTCTTTTCCACGAACTGGTTCTTTCGGACAGTTCATTCCAATGAATCGGTTCAAAAATCGATTCACCAGTTCTTTTACGTAATCACACAATGACATTACATTTACGCAATTCTATTATTGAAGAACACAACAATGATGTGAAGCGCAGATGTTTTACATGTTTAAAGCATATACAGTAAAGTGAATAAACTAGTCTTAAAGGGTTAGTTCACCCAAAAATTACTCACCCTCATGTCGTTCCACACCCATAAGACCTTCATCCATCTTCAGAACACAAATTAAGATATTTTTGATAAAATTCGATGGCTCAGTGAGGCCTGCATTGCCAGCAAGATAATTAACACTTTCAATGCCCAGAAAGGTACTAAAAACATATTTAAAACAGTTCATGTGACTACAGTGGTTCAACCTTAACGTTATGAAGCGACGAGAATACTTTTTGTGCGCCAAAAATAACAAAATAGCGACTTTATTCCACAATATCTAGTGATGGGCGATTTCAAAACACTGCTTCATGAAGTTTCGAAGTTTTACGAATCATTTCGTTTCGAATCAGTGGTTCGGAGCACCAAAATTACATGATTTCAGTAAACGAGGCTTCATTACATCATAAGTGTTTTGAAACTTCAATAGTTCACGTGACTTTGACAGTTTGATACGCAATCAGAACCACTGATTCGAAACAAAAGATTCGTAAAGCTTCGAAGCTTCATGAAGCAGTGTTTTGAAATCGCCCATCACTAGATATTGTTGAATAAAGTCGCTATTTTGTTACTTTTGGTGCACAAAAAGTATTCTCATCGCTTTATAATATTAAGGTTGAACCACTGTAGACACATGAACTGTTTTAAATATGTTTTTAGTAGTTTTCTGGCCATTGAAAAAGGGAGTGTTATTGTTGGCGATGAAGGCCTCACTGAGTCATTGGATTTCATCAAAAATATCTTAATTTGTGTTCTGAAGATGAACGAAGGTCTTACAGCTGTGGAACGACATGAGGGTGAGTCATTAATGACAGAATTTTCATTTTTGGAAATCAACAACATAAACCATGAGAAACCATTAAAAACCTTTCATTTTCATCTTTCAGCTCATGGGTTCTCCGCGGACATGTCCGAGTCTGAACTGTTTCCTCAGTTCTGTGTTCTAGTGACTCGAGAAATGTTATAACCATTAACCAACTCCTGACTCGACAGAGAACTGCTATCAGTGCTGCAGCTGACTCGAGAACTACTGCCATTGTTGTTGCCAACAAATTATTACAGTACAGTTTCGACAACCACAGCTCCGTTTTTAACCATAAAATTTCATCATTTTTTTTTTTTTTTACAGTGCAGATTACCTTTAAAAAGCTCACATTTTTTGTGGCCCAGGTTGAAGAAAAGGTGCAAACATCTTTTGTCAAAGGAGAGAAAGAGAAACAGCATAAGAAAGCTAAAGAGACTATAGACTGTCTAATTGGAAATGACTGGTTTGAGAGCATATCCACCCTCAGAGTGAAATCTTGTCCTCCCCCTGGTCCCCTGCACACATGAGGATTAGCCCAGAGCTAATGCGGATCTAGTGAGTCACAGCTACATGTTGTGTACGTGAGCATTTGAAATCAAAATTACCATAGAACACCACCAATCCTCCTTCAGCTACAAACCCTGAAGCCTCTAGAATACCCTACATTAAGTCATATTGAGGTTTTGCCGGCATCATCCTCTTCAGGAGGGTTTTTTGTGTCTCTTTCCTCCTCTCCTCTCCTGCTCCACCACAATTGGACCATTTCATGAAATCTCAGAACCTATTTTTAATCAATTCATTCGAAAAAAGTTACTGTTGAGCTTCACATTTTCCCATTCTTGAACTATTTCCCAAATCCCAAATGTAAAGTTTCTAAGCTCTTTAACTTTATTCAACTGCCTCATGGAATTTTACTATGTAATGTTTTATTTTTTATTATTTATTTAATTTTAAATATAACACTTTAAAATCTATAATATACATACATAGGCATAACATTATGACCACCTTCCCAATATTGTGTTGGTCCCCCTTTTGCTCCCAAAACAGCCCTGACCCGTCGAGGCATGGACTCCTCTAGACCCCTGAAGGTGTGCTGTGGTATCTGACACCAAGATGTTAGCAGCAGATCCTTTAAGTCCTGTAAGTTGCGAGGTGGAGCCTCCATGGATCAGACTTGTTTGTTCAGTCCATCCCACAGATGCTCCCTTGGATTGAGATCTGGGGAATTTGGAGGCCAAGTCAACACCTCAAACTCGTTGTTGTGCTCCTCAAACCATTCCTGAACCATATTTGCTTTGTGGCAGGGCGCATTATCCTGCTGAAAGAGGCCACAGCCACCAGGGAATACCGTTTCCATGAAACATGGTCTGCAACAATGCTTAGGTAGGTGGTACGTGTCAAAGTAACATCCACATGGATGGCAGGACCCAAGGTTTCCCAGCAGAACATTGCCCAAAGCATCACACTGCCTCTGCCGGCTTGTCTTTTTCCCATAGTGCATCCTGGTGCCATGTGTCCCCCAGGTAAGCGATGCACTCGCACACAGCCATCCACGTGATGTAAAAGAAAACGTGATTCATCAGACCAGGCCACCTTCTTCCATTGCTCCGTGGTCCAGTTCTGATGCTCACGTGTCCACTGTTGGTGCTTTCGGCGGTGGACAGGGGTCAGCATGGGCACCCTGACTGGTCTGCAGCTATGCAGCCCCATACGCAACAAACTGCGATGCACTGTGTATTCTGACACCTTTCTATCAGAACCAGCATTAACTTCTCGAGCAATTTGAGCTACAGTAGCTCGTCTGTTGGATCGGACCACACGGGCCAGCCTTCGCTCCCCACGTGCATCAATGAGCCTTGGCCGCCCATGACCCTGTCACCGGTTCACCACTGTTCCTTCCTTGGACCACTTTTGATAGATACTGACCACTGCAGACCGGGAACACCCCACAAGAGCTGCAGTTTTGGAGATGCTCTGACCCAGTCGTCTAGCCATCACAATTTGGCCCTTGTCAAACTCACTCAAATCCTTATGCTTGCCCATTTTTCCTGCTTCTAACACATCAACTTTGAGGACAAAATGTTCACTTGCTGCCTAATATATCCACCCACTAACAGGTGCCACGATGAAGAGAAAATCAGTGTTATTCACTTCACCTGTCAGTGCTCATAATGTTATGTCTGATCAAATATTTTAAAGTTATTTTTAAGAGGGGATATACCACAGTATTATAAATATTATATATAAATATTATGATATAAAATATTAAATAATTTACATTGTCATTGACATATTTCCAATAAAACCTAACTTTAGGTAATTAAAAAAATATTCTATGTAACCCAAATGAACAGTAATGGCAAACAATAGAGGCGTATAAAATGACTGATAATCTGATTAATTTTTGTGTGCATGACATACATGAAACAGAGTGACAGTCCAGTAATTATAACAGTAGTAAGTCAAGGGGACACATATAGCACTGTTTCTAGAGCCAATTATATTGAGTGATCTGAAGCACATCCTCATTACTAGCACTTTCTAAAAAGCTCCTCAATGGAAATAGTACTTGCTCTGCAGAGACCTTACAACTTCTCATCCATGTCAAAAGAATCTCTTCGTGTAAAGAATTTTGTCACTTCACAGTTTAATTTTCATTACTGAGTGGCAGCGTTCCCGGTCCTGACAAATGTAAGGATATTTTCTGTTGAAATATAGTCGACTGCATTTAAGAGTAAAAACACGTTTCCCTCGAGTATTTTGATTTATACCTTCCTGCCAGGACGATTAGTTGGACCACAATACCAGAATCCACTTGCTCAACTCAGAGGAATTTGTGCCATCACCTTGAGGTTCAAACTGCACAAAGGCACATATTTTTGGCTTAGAAAAGTAGTATAACAACTCCTTCCTTCAGGCAAACGCTCAGTTTATTTGCCAGATCTGAGTTGCCTAAACGCTACCTAGTAGCAATTTGCTGCATGTCAACAAATGAATTGTTTTCATGGTCTAAACTTTCAGATAGTTTCCTTTTTAGAAAACACTGCATGAAAATAAAAGGGAAATTTGAATCCCTCAGTATTAATTAAAAAAATATTCAGTGTATCAGAACAAATGTCACATACAGAGAAAGAGATGATTTGTGGTCAGTGTTCAAATTGAGTCGTGGTGCACATGTGGGAGACTCATCTCTCAACTTTCTATGCCAATAAATGACAAAATGGCAAAAGAGATGAATTAAGCATTTGGGTCAGTCTATCAAACTGGTGCCTTTTTCCAGTTTCCAGTTTTAAACATACTACATTGCATTATCTCATCTTAAGCTATATATTAAATTGTATTAAAAACAGGCATTAAAGACTTTTATAATGTTACAAGATAATTTCTATTTCACATAAATTATGTTTGAACTTTCTATTCCTCAAAGAAACCTGAACAAAAAACAAATGTATTATGGTTTCCACAAAATAACATCTCATTTATATTAATAAGAAATGTTTCTTTGGCAAATCCACATATTAGAATTATATCATGTGACACTGAAGACTGGAATAAATTACTTTGTAAAATATAATTCATATATAAATTAATAAATTTTGTTTTTATTTAAAAAATGGATATTTTTCCTAATACAGCAAGAAGAAATATAGAAAGACAGTTTTGTGAAAAAATAAATAAATAAAGAATAACACAAAGGTTGACCAACTACTCATTGTTAAAGTCATTTTATTACATGAATATGAAGGAAGAAAAAGACTATCGCAACTTCCGTTTCATGCTGACTTTAAGCTAATCTTTTAAAACGTCGCGACATACTACATCTCCAGGCTCACGCTGTCATGGACACCTGTATTTTACACATATATTCACAAAAGATGAACCTTTGAATTTTAGTAGCTCTCTGGTATTGTTAATTTGAGGGTCACACTTGTGTTGTTTGCGGTCAAAAGTGACTGAACACCTAAAATGTCATTTTTTCTTTATTTACAGTAAAATAAATGTAATATATTTTTGTTCAATAATGTTTTCCTTTTTATTTTGTATTTTAAGATAATTTAATGGTACTAATTAATATTTATACAATAATTATGATAAATTTTTTCCCATTGAAAATCAATTAAAGCAGTATTTTATGTTAAAATAGAGACAATGCCTTTTAAATCCAATTTTTGAAGGTAGATTAGTGCCATCTGGTGGGGATAAAAAAAGAAAAACATCTGTAATGCCACGGTTTAACCACTAGATTCCTATATAGCTCTATATAAAAAGGCTTATAAATTCTCTAGTTGTTTTTAGACATAAATACTTATTTTTATTAAGCTGTAGATTTGGATATATATTTAGACATTCTCAAAGACTACTTTTGTCAAGGTTTAGATTTTTTTTTTTTTTTTTGAAATGTTGATTTGAAGTGTCAGTTTTTGCATTCATTTTACTAGTCAAACCTGAACACAGAGAAAGACATTTTGTTACACATAACATCAAAATTCAACAAAAAATGTAATCAAAATGAACAAGAATGCTTTATCAGAGCTATTTCAACCTGATTTCAACCTCTTATTTGAGTCCTCTGGCTCAATTTTGCCAATTTGTTACAGCCACACCAGTTCATGTGTGTGTATAATAGTGTGTTATGTGTTTGTGTAAGTGAGTGTGTGTTTTGTACTCTCTATGTTTTAGTGTAACCTCTTCCTTGCTGTCCATTTGTTTACTGCATTGTGGCTGAATTATTGATTTTATTTCATGCATTTGCAAAAACTTGCTTTGTGTTACAGTCACACTACTTCATATGTGTGTGTCTATTTTGCACTCTTGATATTTTAAAGTGTCACCCCTTCATTGCTGTGCACTTTTTTCTGCATCGTGGCTGATTTGTAGATTGTACACACATTCATTTCCAATGGTGGTCATTTTTTTTTTTTTTTTTTTCCCAGGTTTTTTTTATTAATTATAAACACAAATAAGAGTGTAAACAGTGACAAAAAGCAGTGTATTCCAATATTAATAAAACAAAATACAAAACACAAACAAAACAAAGAAAAACAAAACACACACATCTTAAACAAACAAACCACAGTCAGAATATAATGTCAGTTGTTCAAGCTATGACATTTGTAATACAACCATTATAAACCAAGTCTTACTCCAAACCCGCCAGGCCCGACTGTCCTAATGACTGAGTGAGAAATTACTCTCATTAATATACTGAAAGAATGGACTCCACAACTTCCAAAACTTATTTGAACATTTCTTAAAGGAAAATCGTATCTTTTCTAACTTAAAATAAAAAACATCTGATAGCCAACGAGAATGTGAAGGGGGAATTTTGGACTTCCAGTTCATCAATATTAGTCTCCTAGCCAGCAGAGTGACAAAGGCAACTGCTTCTTGTTTAAGAGTAGACAAGGATGGTACTATGGGGCAAACTCCAAAGCAGTGACAGCATTCGGTTCAATTCTTTCCCCTGTAATAAATGATAATGTTTCAAAAATATTGGTCCAATAATTATAAAGTGAGGGGGAAAGCCAAAACATATGAATAAGGTTTGCTGGAGTTTGACAGCATCTGTCACATGCTGGAGAAACACCTTTATACATCTTTGCCAGTCTAGCTTTTGGATCCTTTCCCAAAGTTCCTCTGATATTTCCTCCCCCACATCTTCTTGCCAAAGAGCCCTAATATTGTCTATAGACAAAGACTATGAATTTGAATGTAGATTTGTGAGATTAGACCTTTTATTGTACAAATCGGAGTGAAAAAACTATTCAAAGGAGTATCGTTAGGTAGGAGAGGAAAACCTGGGAATGTAACCCGAGCAAAACCACGAACTTGTAAGTATCTGAAAAAATGCTGCTTTGGAAGTGAAAATTTGTCCCTAAGTTGTTGAAAAGAAGCAAACGTGCCATCAATATATAAATCATTAAATGTATTAAGGCCACAACTAGACCAAAATAAAAAAGCACTGTCCAACAGGGAGGGAGAAAAGACATGATTATTGGCTATCGGAGCATGGATTGAGTATGACTGTAATCCAAAAAAGCGCTTAAATTGAGCCCAAATCTTAAGAGTGGTCTTAACTATCAGATTCTTAGCAAAAGGTGAGGTAGAAGATAGAATGGGAGAATGTACTAAAGCATTCAGTGAGCTGGGTTTAGTGGAATTTGCTTCCATCTTAATCCAAGAGGGAAGAGACTCTAAATTTTGTTAATTTTTTGCAGGGCAGCATTTTAAAACTCTAATATTGGTGGCCCAATAACAGAACCTCAGGTTCGGTAATGCAAGCCCCCCAATGGCTTGGGTCTCTGTAAATATACTTTACGTAACCTGGGGACCTTTTTATTCCAGATAAAGTCCAGTATCTTGGAGTCTAAGTCTCGGAAAAATTTCTGAAGGAGAAAGGTAGGAAGGCATTGAAACAAATATAAAAAACGAGGGACAACAAACATCTTCACAGCATTAATTCGAGCAGCTAAAGAGAGATTCAGAAGGGACCATCGATCAAAATCCTCCCAAGTTCGGGACAACAAAGGACTCCAATTTGCTTTAAATAGATCTACATATTTATGTGTAACATGAATTCCAAGATATAAAAAACTGAATGAAACAATTTTGAAGGGAAGGCTACTTAGAGGAAAATTCTTTGCTAATGTATTAATGGGAAATATTACACTTTTAGATAAGTTCAATTTATAACCAGAAATTTGACCGAAGGATTGAAGAGTGGCCAGGGCAGCAGGGACGGAAACAGACAAATTAGAAACATAAAGAAGTAAATCATCCGCATATAAAGAAATTTTTAACTCAACACAATTCCTAACAATGCCAGTAATGGCAGAGTTAGATCGAAGGGTGATAGAAAGGGGTTCACTGGCTAGTGCAAATAAAAGAGGGCTTAAAGGACATCCTTGTCTTGTAGAGCGATATAATCGAAAATAATCAGATTGAATGTTGTTTGTCCTTACTGCAGCCAGTGGGGAAGAATAAAGCAACTTAATCCATGAAATAAATTTCGAACTTATCCAAAGTATAAAATAAATAGCTCCACTCCACTCTGTCGAACGCTTTCTAAGCATCCGACGAAATCAAAGCTTCCTCTGTATTAGCCTGAGAAGTGTTATAAATTGTATTAAAAAGCTGCCTAAGATTAGAGAATAAGTGACGATTCCGAATAAAACCTGTTTGGTCTAAAGAAATAATAGTCGGAAGAACGTTTTCCAGTCTTAAAGCCTGCAATTTTGATAACAGTTTGAAATCTACATTTAGCAAACTTATCGGACGGTAGGAGGTACAGTCTAATGGGTCCTTGTCTTTTTTCAAAAGAAGAGAAATAGAAGCCTGATTGAGATGGCCTTTTTCGAATGATTCATTAAACATATCCAATAACAGAGGGGAAAGTTTTTGCCAAAACACTTTATAGAATTCCACCGGGTACCCATCTGGTCCTGGACTTTTCCCAGACTGTAAGGAAGAAACTGCTACATAAAGTTCTTCGATAGTAATTGGCTGATCTAATTCCTCTGAAGATGACTGTTCAATGGAAGGCATAACTAAATTACTGAAAAAACATCAAAGCTACAATTAGAAGACAGTTCAGATGAGTACAAGGACATATAAAATTCTTTGAATACAGAGTTAATCTGTAAAGGATTTATAGTGATACCTGAGTTAGTTCGAATTTGGGGAATTTGATTGGAAGAGACTGCCTTGCGTAACTGGTGTGCAAGCAGCCTACTAGCTTTATCGCCATGTTCAAAGTAGGTAGACCTTGTTCTGAGCAGAAGTTCAGTTGTACGCTGTGTCATAAGAATATCAAACTCAGATTGCAAAGACAGGCACTCTTTGTATATATCTGGGGACGGGGACTTGGCATATAAATTATCAAGCTGAGAAATTTGCATTGCTAATGTAGATAACTTTTCAGTTCAGTTTCCTCTCGTATCCAGTATATGAAATTATTTCTCCCCTAATGTAAGCTTTTAAACTTTCCCACAAAACAGCAGCAGAAATGTCTGGAGTTTTGTTTACACTAATAAAAAAATCAATTTGCTGAGAGATTAAACGAATAAAGTCCTCATTTGAAAGTAACCTTTTATTAAATTGCCATGGGGTACGTGACTTAATGAAGCTTTCAAAATGAATATTCAAACAAACTGGAGCATGATCAGAAAGAACAATAGCTTCATATCTGCAGTCAGACAGATTTGGAAGAAGCCTATTGTCCACAATGGCGGTCATTTTTGACCGCGAACAACACAACTGTGACTATTTTTTTTTTTACGACCATTTAGCTCTTTTTTTTGTGGTCACATAGCGACTGCCGCAAAAGTCATCGAGTTTTGTACCATTCCGATAAAGTAGCGATTTTTTTTTTTTTTGTCTAAAATGACCGATCAACACCAGAGGGATAGAGGCAAAGGTTAGGATTTTTCAGTAGTATTACAGCACACCTTGAGTGCATATTTGCAACATTTGTTGTTTGCTTTCTGCGTCTGAAAGAGCGCTTGGACCCGGAAACAGTGAGGTGTGATGCCAGACTTAACAAGCCAATGGAGAGCAGCTCAAGAACCCAAAACCATGAACTCACTGAAATGTTCAATAACTGCAAATATGGGACATAAAGAGTGTTGAGGCATTAATAAAATGTCCCAGCTGGAAGGCCTGACACCTACAACTGCACTTCCACACCATGGCGCTAAAAGAAAAGATGCTAGACTTGGGAATGTCTTAATGAGGACAGTCTGACATTTGAAGACACCACTACCCTACACCAGAGCAGACAACCTCGGCTCAAATGAGACTTACAGAGCGGAAGAGATAGCAGAAAGACCAGGGTCAGCAAGTTTTGATAAGATTAGTGGTAACTACGCATATCTACGACCCAATGTTCATTTGATCCAGGAATCCACTGTCTCTGTCTGATCAGAATGTGTTTCTAAGTCCGAAATAATTCACTAATTTCCTAACTGAGTGCACTAAGCAACAGGGAGCAATATATATGCGAACTCTTTGAGATAACTTGAATGTCAAAAAACAAAAATCGGCACACTGCCACTCTCAAAATTTATTAAAAAGACAACGTTTCGACCACAAAGGTCTTCGTCAGGTCAGACAAACAGTAAATAATCAAAAGATGACAATTTCTTATCATTTTATCAACATGGTCAATCACACCTGATACAATTCATTTTATCAACATGATTATCGTTTTAATAAATTTTAAGAGCAGCAGTGGCAGTGTGCCGATTTTTTTTTTTGACATTCAAGTGTTTCTGATGATCGAGCACCTGCTCTAAGTTGTTTTGGGATGTGCGCATACTACTTTCTTCAGCTCTTTGAGATAAAAAAACCTTCTACCATCCTAAATTGTTCACTGAAACGGCATTTCTCCATTATAACAAAAGCCAAACACAAACTCTCTCTCCTTTTGTCTTTCACTCCTAAGCGTCTGTCTTCCTCAGCTCTGCTTTTCTCTTACTCTAATGTGTCACACTTGTCCTCTCGCTAATCTTCGTCTGTCTTGGAAGCGCCTGCGGAGATGCGCTATAATCATTAAAAGTCTCCGAAGATCGGCTTTACTCTCTCTGTGTGAATGTGAGGGCGTCCACATATAGCGGTAAATCATGAGTGTCTGCGGACTTAATCAAATCGAACTCTTTTCTCCGTCCTTCTATTTCTATATTTGAGTGTTCGCTGACATGGTTATCATTCATGATGGTTTAGTCCTTCAGGCACTCTTGCACTAGACACACCAGCACAATAACTCGTTGAAATATCTCTTGAAGGAATATACAGGGTTATTGTGAAATTGCAATCGAGTTGAATGGGAATGCTAACAGATAGCACTCTATATTGGAACTCCTTGATCAGGTCACAATCCTGAACTGACATGAAACTATATGGACATAAACGTGGAGCTTACTGAAATCAACATTTAAGTGTTCATATATAAGGTGATGTACCGTGGAAGCCAGTGTATTTGTGTGCAGGCATTAAAGGTGATCTATTATGCCACTTTTCACAAGATGTAAAATAAGTCTCTGGTGTCCCCAGAATGTGTCTGTGAAGTTTCAAAAACACTCTGTTTTTGTGTGTGTCCCTTTAAATGCAAATGAGCTGCTGCTCCCGGCCCCCTTTCCAGAAGAGGGCGGAGCTTTAACAGCTCACGCTTCGGTTGCTCAACAACAACAAAGCTGGAGAATCTCACGCGGCCAAAATGAGGATTGTCAGTAACGGTGTTCAGCCTTACATTGTTCAAACCGGAGTCGGACACTGATGGAGAGACTCAGGAAGAAGTTACAACTTTTAGAAAGCAACTGGACATTTCTGAACGGTTAGTGGATAAATTTATATAGTTGCTGTGGAGTTGATTCAACTCATCGACTAGCATGGTGAGCGAAATCTGAGTGGCTCATTTTTTCCACATGCTTGCAGAGAAAGGCTTACCCTTTTCACATTTTCTGGGTTGGTAGATGCACCGGGAACCTGATTATAGCACTTAAACACAAAAAAAGTTAGATTTTCATGATATGTCCCCATTAAGGACATTAACTTGACATTTGACTTGACATTTGATATTCAACAGTGCTTTGATCTGCCTGCATTGACACTATTCTTTAAGAGCTGCTGTGCAGCCAAATAATGTAGCAGTTATCAATGTAAAGCTGCTTTGACACAATCTACATTGTAAAAAGCGCTATATAAATAAAGGTGACTTGACTTGACTTAAGGAGGATGCAGATGAGGATGAGAAAGAGAGCAAAGTTTTTCTCAAACGTTTTTCTAAATCCTCACCATCCCTCCACTGACTGACTTTGCTGCCCTCTTCCATATTCACTGAGTGACCAAAGAACTACTGGTATGTATAATCTTTGGAGTAAATCGATCCTATAAGCGCAAAATTGTGATGAATGTTGATCTAGAGTGATGTAAAAGTTGCATGAATTCCAATATGACTGTTCAGACTGAGGTCACGTCGCAAAACATCAGAACTGTATCTGATTTAGGATCACATTAAGGGTACGTTCACACTGTCAGTCCAAATCCAATTATTTGTGTATCCGATTGGAATCTGATCTAAAATGATTGACTGTCCACATTGTGTATCACAGCTGTTCAGATCCTCTTTTTCAGCTGGCTTTATTCCGTACATGTCTCCGTTATATTGTCATTTTCTGCTCGTCCGGCACTTTGCAACAACACAACCTTGTTTCTGCAGCGACTTTCAGCATGTTTCCTATAACAACATCTGACGTTTCCATTTTACGTGGCGTGAAAAAGTCACATAAACCTTGCGAAATTCGATCAGAGCAGTCAGACTAAAACAGATTTCCAGAAATGCGATTTGAATATTCAAACCACATATGAATTTAGCTCGAAACAGATTTGTAAAAATCGCATTTCATGTCATTTTTTGCCATTCACACTTGCTAAATCTGATTAAATTAGATCAAACGGAACCGGGAACACTTCCCATAGCATCCAATGTACTTGTTACATCATAAGAAGAATGGCATCTACGCTAATATCAGTCTCTGTTTATCCCGAGGTTACCGTAGTCAGCCGGATCCGGGCCGTATCCAGATCAGATGGAGGACCTGCGCCTAGACACGACCACTAGTGTCAGCAGAGATTGTGTCAATCCTGTGAAGGCCTCATCGACACGACAGCCAGTGGCACAGAACCTCAACAAACCCGTCTCCATACCAGTGTGATGAATCCGATCTTCATCCAGATGGAACTGAATTAAATATTTTGACTGCTCCGAGATTGACTCCGATCCCAATCTGACTTCTGAATTGAGACGCCGCCTGAATCATAATCTTACAGTGTTCGTTTATGGTTTGTTTGATGGAGTTTGGGTTCCTTGCCACTGTCACTTTTGGCTTGCTGAGTTGGGGACACCTACTATTCAACAATATTATAGAATATAAATGAAATGCACTATTTTAATAACTGATGATTTTTACAATGGAGCTAAATGAACACTGAACTGACTCAAGCTGAACAATGACACTATTTTCTTCTAGAGTTGGTGTACAGCCAAAACAAACTTTGTGGCATAATTTTCTTGTTATCACTGTAAAGCTGCTTTGAAACAATCTGTATTGTAAAAAGCACCATGTAAATAAAGGTGAATTGACTAGACTTGATCGGATTTCAATCGGATATGCAGAAAAATCGGATTTGGACTGACAGTCTGAACGAGGCTAAGTGTCCCAAATTAGAATCGAAAAGATCAGATTCCTTGTGGTTTGTGCTGTTCACACTGCTATGAAAAAAGCAGATCCAAGTTGCATGTGATTTGGGCCACTTTTGCCTGCAGTGTGATGCTTTCCATAGTTATCAGGGTCCACATGAAATAAAATGTATTCAAAAAAGGTGTTTAGAAAAAATACATGTACTTTATATTGGTATATTGTGATGGATGTAATATCCAAACATTTCTAGTCATTTTAATTGATAACATTTTCAGTAAAATCAGCAAATTTCAGTTAATTCAGCAATTCAAACCATTTTACACAACAGGAACATTTTTCAAAGCAGCAATACTGCAAGCTTTGTAAAATATCCATTCATCTCCCATGAATTATTCTGTTTAGTCATTTTACTTGAGACAAACCAGAATTTTTCTACTTTGTTTTTGGTTTATCTGGTTAATCTGTAGACCAAAATCATACAGTACACTGTGTAGGTATGTGAACACAAATATTAGTGACACAAGCTTGATTTCACACATTGTGAAATGTGTCTGCGTTCTCAATTTTCAATCAAGTTTCCAAAAATCATTATTTTAGTAAGTTCTACTTTCAAAATAGTATTTTGTGTTATCAAAGTGCCATGCTTACGTTTCTTACGTTTTACTGTAAATGTGTCCCCGGTTCATTTTACTCACTGAGGGACGAGTCGAAATTATTGTTCGAGGTAAATGACAGCATGGCACAGATGGCGCCCACAGACATTAAGTCGAAAATAACCTACAATATTCCTTTAAGTATGTTGTGAACCACAGGTTCGTCTCCATTAATTAGGTCTGGTGTATTCTCACACACTGACCAACCCTTCTCTTGGCATGACCCTTCGAACTCCGAAAGCCTGGGAAGAAGAAAGCCTTCGCTCAAGACTGATGCTCCTCTTAGTATTCAGCTTCTAATCAATTGTAGTGCATTTGTCGGCTGAACAAAGAGCAAGCCATGGTTTTGATATTCAACAGACTCTGTCACTGAGGAGTATCAATACTTGCTGGTTTTCTCCCACCCTTCCCCCTGTTCTCATGCGTGTCACTGTGAGCTCGGAGCGTGCAGAAGACCCTGCGTTCCCACTGGCCGTGAGAGCAAGCACCAGGACCTGAGGTCAGAGGTCGCAGAGTCCTATGGTGTGACATCATGAAAGAACTTTAAAGGTCACAAGGTCATGTGAGGGGAGGAGGAGAAACAACAATGACAAAGTGACATGGGATGGACACAGAATTCCATCACATGACAGCAACCAACCGAGTGAAATGATGCGAGGAGATGGACGTAGGCTGATGTGATTTATGTTTGTGATGCTTGGGTTTAACTGAGTGAATTTGATTGGGATGATTTGCATCTTATGTATGGTGTTTTACAACTAGAGGAGATTTAAAAATAGAAACATGAGACAACTGCTGAGCATATAGAGCTATTGAGTGAATGAGGGCAACATAGATCATATCATTTGGTCTTGGAAGAATCTGAAATTAATTTTTCTATTCTATGCTCAGTATCTCTATCCTGAACGCACACAGAACAATATTATAAACTGAGATACAACAGTAATGACAAACACATGGAAAAGTCAAAAATTCATTGGTCTTAGAATAAGGATTTAAGGATGGATATCAGATGGATGGATGGATGGATGGACAGGTAGACAGATAAATAGAAAGATAGACAGAACGATGGATAGATAGAACAATAGATAGACAACGATAGGTAAAACGATAGATAGAACAATAGATAGAATGATAGATAGATAGAATGATATATAGATAGAACGATAGATGGATGGATTGGTCAGGTAGACAGATAAATAGAGAGATAGATAGATAGATAGATAGATAGATAGATAGATAGATAGATAGATAGATGATTACAAAAGTAAATTGGTAAACTGGTTTACAAACGGCGATTCACACTGACTTTAATTCTAAAAATAGACTTGATTTGGTCATTTTGCTGAAGTGAGAATAATATTAGGGCACGCACTTCAACAGATTCATTCCAATATGGTTCAGGCTCTTTATTTTTTAAATGTATATGAAGAGCAATACTGCAAATGAGCAATAGCATATGAATCATATAAACACAAAACCACTTTAACAGAGAACAGAATCTCATCGACTCACTCGTGTGGATTGAGGCGTTAATGGATGTCACTTGACTTTGGTGAATTTTTAAGTCTGATTAAAAAGAAAAACGGCCCTGGTTCTGAGCTCCGGAGATAACAGCCTGCGATTTATGACTAATTGCTGGTAATTTATAAACCTCAAATTTTCCCACTTCCAGTGATGGAGCGAAATGACTGTAGTGGAATCTGTAGTAAAGCAGAAATTATATTCCATTATTAAAATACTGAAATCTCTTTCTGCCTAATGAACTGCAATAATGGATTGTTTTTCTCAAAGGTCAAATATAAAACATTTTTACCAAATCTGCAAGGATTCATACGTAAATTATTTCTGATTTCTGTGGGACTAATCACTAGGAAAAATTTTCTATTCCATTTTCTATGATAATATTAGTTAATATAAAGATGAATTATAATACCTGCTACCTTGTATTGCTGTGAGTGATTTTCTCCTTTTCTTTTGTTGTTTGATTAACATTATTAACATGGGAAACAGAAGGTATATGAGGCTGCTGTCACTTTAAGACTTAATGCATGACCTAATAACTGTTTTCATTCACTTAAGACATAACGGACTGTGTTTACATGGATCCTTGTCAAGACGGGCATTTTGACAATTTTGTGAGTACTCACATGTTGTCTGAGAGGCGGCTTTCTGTGTGCGCACAGAAACGATCTATCACAGCATGCGAGTACTGAATGAAGTTACTTTCACTGCGTCTTGCGCTTGAATGGCTTAAAATAACTTGAATGTTTAAACTGATAGGGCTTAAGTATGGAAGCTGCTTTCCGCCATGGAAAAAAAACTATTTAAAAGATAATTGCATTAAGATAATTACTTTTTATCTCACAAGTCTGACTTTTTTTTCTCAGAATTGCATGATTTAAACTCGCAATTGCGAGAAAAAAAGTCAGAATTGTGAGATAAAAAGTCGCAATTACCTTTTTTATTTTTTATTCAGTGGCGGAAACAAGCTTTCATAGATAAGGGGCCGTTTACAAGACACCATTTTCAGTTAAAAACTGAAAACTTTTTATGGCCGTAGGGTTTTTGGCCGTTCATTTACACTACAACAGCGTTTTGGGGACCTGAAAATGCAAACTTTTGAAAAAGGATTTGAAAGTGCAAGTTTTTGAAAACGATAGCGTTATCATCTCCGTGTAAACTACAAAAACGTGAATTTGTGAAAACGGTGACGTCATGCGCATGCGTATTACGTGTTCAGTCTATAGGTGCGTAGTGTTTCTTTATTAAGTGACATCGCCAACTACTGGCCTGGCATGAATAATGCATCGTTTTTAAAAGTTTTTCATGGATCCGTGTGAACTGGGATCATTTTCACAACTTTGTCATATGTACATGTAAAGCGCAAAGGAAAAACTGTTCAGTTTTTAGTACAATGTTGTCGTGAAAACGTACCCTTATAAACGCGTGAAAATTATAAACTTTCTTGAAGCAATACTGGCCCGATCTTTCAGATAGGTGATTATAGTTACATATAAATCCCCCTAAAAATGGTCTAGAGACAGATTTCAAATCATATATATCACACATATCAGATGAAACTGGACAAGTGTAAATGCATCTGGTTGTTGAAACCAATATGTACACTTTACCTCTCCCAAAATGTTAAAAAATAAAGTTGTGAGAGCGTGTTAAAGGCTATATGACATGTTATAGCTAGGGCTGGGACAAATCATCGATTCTCAATTCACGATACAAAGGATCTGAAGCGATTCTGATATTTTCCGATGTATAGCGAATCTCTCTCGAATCGAATCTGAGCAACAGCAGATGGCACTACGTGCTTTAGAAACAGCAGTACTCTGTTTGCTTCCAGTTCCTTTACACACACCACTTAAACCTAAAATAATCATTCATAAAGTTCGAAAAGGTTGAAGTGAATTACAAGGGTGTTCACAGTGGGCTGTGTTTACATTAATCTCACGTCATAAAAGCATTCTGAGCCGAGGTGCAAATATATTTAACCACTTACATGATTCAGATGAATGCACAAGCGCTCTTCAGCACTCTTCTTTGTGAGCATTTGAGTGTGTGGTTAAAAACTAGCCTAGAGCGCCATCTGCTGTTATTGCAGTAAGCAATAAGGTACTTGAGGCTGTGCTGTATCGTGAATAAGTCACGGCTGAAGGGCGTTGTTAGGCATGACGCGAAGCGAAACTTTCACTAAAAGCCTTCCTTCCGCCGGAAAAAATAGTCCCTGACCGTGAACAGCAACAGAAGTTACATTATTACGCCATTAGATGGCGGCAAAGACTGTCTTTATGAGTGTGTCAGTCAGTAGCAAGACTTTTATATTGACAAGACTGAATTGTTGTGAACACAGAACAAGACGCAACTGACAAATGCTTTGACTAGCGCTGTCAGTCACGGGAAAACACCTTAAATGTTAAAAGGACAAGATAATACATCGGACATTTAAACAGATTTTTTGTTATGAACATAGGACTGACCTGAAGGAAAATGCTAAATCTGAATGCAGGTAATAAACTCGCTCACTCGATCTCTTTCTCACAATACTCTTCTACATAATACAGTAAGCTTCAATGAACAATATCAACTGAGAACAAACAGTTTACGTTGCTAAGAGTGGTTGCTAAGGGTGTTGTGTAGTGATACACAGAACCGTTGGGTGAAGCGGTCATAGCCGTGTTTTATCGTGAATAAAACACAGCTATTGACCAATCAGAATCAAGGATAGGAACTAACCGTTTTATAAATTTGTATATAGCGCAGGAATTGAAGATCGGATTTATATTTGTTTTGCTGAGACACATTTATGTGGCCAAGTGTAAATGGAACAGATAGCTATCCGATCAGTAAAAAACACATTAAGTGACCAGGTTTAAACAGGCCCTTACCCTTCATGTTGTTTTGACATATTTTCTTTCTTCCATGAATTTACAAAAGAAGATCTTAGGAAGCATTTCCAAGATTCTGTTCTCCAAACAATAATAGTGGATGTAATTTTTACAGGCAAGCTCCAAAAAAAGTTCCATAAGAGTATTATAAAAGTAGTATAAACACACTATAGTCATTATTCACAATCTTCACCTCTGCCAGAGCTTTGCTGTTATATTAAAAATAGAGGTTTTAATGGTGAACCATTCCTCATGCAAAACTATTGCATAACTTCAGACTTTATTATATAGTGCATGAGTCGTATGGACTCTGTGGTGCTTTTTGGAGCTTGGAAGTATAAATCACCATTCACTTCTGTTGTATGTAAAACAGAAGCACTTTTTGGGTTTCAAAATAGCATAAATGATAGAAATGTTCATTTTCAGCTAAACTATTCCTTGCAGTTTCACATCATAAATCATTTGAAGACGCTACACAAAACATCAAGTGAGACGTAATTTTCCCTAATCAAGAATGCTGTTGCCCAGTGTTGAGTCTAGGCTGACAGTCAGACTGTCTTTGCATCTTTAAATAAATGGTAAGAAATGAGAGGGAGCGAGACACTCATCTGCTCCATCTGTGTGGCGTCTAGCGCCTACATATGACACATGCCATCATTCTATCAGTGACTCATCAGCCTTTTAACATCCACCATGCTTTCACTTCACCGACACTGTAAACTGTTTTTTTGTCTTTCTTATGGAGTGTTACATCGCCCCCCCTTTTTTTTTCTTTTTTTTTCTTTTCTCAATTTCAACTAACAAAGAGAGGGAGTTACCATCATACATATGCATTAAGTGTAATGTATACTTTATTTCATATAAAACACCTGGGTCATTCCTGTTCATGCTGAATCATGTAAATTAATGAATATGCCTATGCTTAAAAGGTAGTATATAAGAATAAAAGGGTATATCAGACTTTCAGAAATGTTCTCTGGTCAAGCTCAAGCACTTAAACTGTATTAATTACATCATGACATTTTACACACTGACAAGAAAATTAACTGGATGGTAATAAAGAGCTAAGTTTAGTCATTGTTTAATGAGCAACTGACAGAAATGTTACATTAACACGAGAACTTGAAGTTCTTTTGGAAGTTTCTTTGGAACTTTAATATTATCAGACTGATTTCAAACAGGATTGAAAAATCCACTTTAAAGTTAGACAACTAATACCACAAAACATCAAAGAATTATTGAATCCATTGCTAATACTTCCCAATTTTTGTGCTGTTGTTTTCAAACTAAGGTGATGTCACTTCCTGGAGGATGATGGCATTAAGGAACTGGTTAAAGTGATAATACAAAAGATGGGAAGGATAGAGACAGGATGGAAAGTAATATTGAAGACACTCATATAAAATGATTAAAAAAAAAAAAAAAATCCCCCCCAAAAAACACATTTTGTTTCAAAAATATTGCAATTAGACAAAGGACAAAAATCAAGAAACACCTGGAATATTTTTAAATAAATTGGTAGATTTTCAAGTCAGACCCTGGAGACATGACAAAAATAAAAACACATGATCAAATAGAAGTAGTGAAATTATTTAAATGAATGAATATTATTTAATATCAATAGCAGCTAATATGATATGTTGAAATACAGAAATATGGAGACAAAAAATAATTAACTTTGGATAATTTTTGTTAAATTATTTTATTATTAAGGGAACTGCCTTAAATTGGTTCTCATCTTACCTTAAGGGGAGATCTTTTTCTGTAGCCATTGAACTATACTTCTTCTTACTCTTCTGCTTGCACATGTGGTGTACCGCAGGGCTCCGTTTTAGGCCCTGTCTTATTTTCCCTCTATCTTCTTCCTTTAGCCAAGATCTTTCGTAAGCATCACATTTTATATCATCTTTATGCAGACGATATACAGCTTTACCTTCCAATGAAACCAGATGACAACATATCTCGTCAGTCACTGTTGGATTGTTTGAGTGATGTTAAAAGTTGGATGGCGGATAATTTTCTCCGGTTAAATGACTCTAAGATGGAAATGTTGTTTTTTGGACAGCCTGAAGGTGCTAACATCCTCTCAGAATCCCTTAGTCCTTTAACTAACTCTGTTCAAGCATTTATTTCAACAAGACTGAAGTACTGCAACTCACTGTATTTAGGGATGGCTCAATCTTGTTTATCTGGCCTTCAGCTGGTAAAAAATGCTGCGGCCAGACTTTTAACAGGGACTAGAAAGAGGGAAATCACTCCTGTTTTGATTAGCTTGCATTGGCTTCCTATTGAGTTTAGAATTCAGTTTAAGGTTCTATTGTTTGTGTACAAGTCCCTGGTAGTCTTGGCACCATCTTACCTGTCTGATCTTCTGTCCTACCATCAGGTCAATAGGCCTTTAGGGCATCGAATACGTTGTTGTTGTCAGTACCAATGACATGTTTGAAACTTAGGGGGGTTCGTGCATTTTCGGTGGTGGCATCCGGATTGTGGAATAATTTGCCATTGTATATACGATCAGCCACATCTCTTCAAGTCTTTAAATCGTTGCTTAAGATGTATCTTTTTAAAATGGCTTATGGGCTGGAGTAATTTGCTGTATAACATTTTACTATGTGTTTTTTATTGTTTTGTCTTTTGTTTTTATGATGTTATCTATCTTTATGTTTCTATTTTATTTTTGTGCAGCACTTTGGTCGACTCTGTCATTATTAAATGTGCTATATAAATCAATAACACTAAACTAAAACTAACTGAACTATTTCATACTTGTTCAATATAACTACATAACCTGCCTCAGGATTCACTTAGAGGTTTTGAACTCACAACCTTTAGTTACCTGCACAGATCTTTAACACCATCATTATCATGTGAAGATGTCATGTACCAATATCTGAGTTAAAGAAAAAGCACCATAAATATAGTCCATATTAGACACAAAACATCACCATCCACTTTCAATGTATTTTCCAAGATTGAAGTTTGAATATTCCGAAATGCCAATGACATTTGAGAGTTATTGATGAGGGTTAGATTATCTGTATAATAACTTGCATTTGCTCCTTATACACTTTCATCTGAATTCAACAAAACATAACTTTTACCATCCCAAAGACTGCTAAAAAACAGTGATTTTTCACACTTCCGAGATTCTAAAGATACATCAATATTGCAGCCTGCCAAAAAGCCCGCTGGCCTTTCATTCAGCGCACACAGATCAGGACTGACCTTTTGCTTGGACGGTTCTGAACCGACGCACTGCTTTTACAGTGAAACCGATGTGTGCACACGAAGTTACCCTTCAAGGTGAAACTACAAAATGCATTTCTAGAAGAACAGGTTGGATGTGGATGGTGATGACTACAATACAAGGGTGCAATTTCACAGGCACAGTGCACAAATAAGTGCGTGTGTGTACTTATATATGCGTCTCAGTCACTGAAGCAGTGGGTGTGTGTGTGTGTGTGATATCTCTAAATATGCATCCAGACAGCACATATGCGTCATCTTCTGTGCCAAATGACCATCCCCATCTCTTGCAGGCTGTGGCGTCAATTTAATTCTTCCGGTTTTAATGAGCAATTCCAGTTTTAAGGATAAAATTATAGTGAATCAATATGGACTATTTACTCTCTTACTTGCACGTTTCTGGTCTTGTTTGTCTTCAGAATTGCTCAGCAATTTGCTATGCCTCTAAAATGACTCTCCTTTTCAGTTGACTTATTTTTCAAACCATTACCTCCACCTGTCATATAGAAACCACTTTCATGACCCAATCATTGGTCAGCAAACACTGAGTCCCTCTGCCTCCACTGATCTATATAAATGACTGGATTGCTCAATGCATCCTAAACTGCCAGCAGGCGGTGAAGCCACCGGGCATTATTGACTTACAGCGAAAACACTGACCTAAAATTACCCGATTTGCAGAGTATCAGTCGTACATGAATAGTTTTTAGAATATATATATGTACATGAATTGATACTTTGAACGTTATCTGTGATGTTTATGGTGTTCTCGGGCAAGATAAGTGATATATTGAAATCGTTAAGATGGGTGTGTCTACTGCACACTTGGCAAATTTGCCCCTACTTGGGTATGAGCAAAAACATGCTATTTTTGTGTGTGTCCCTTTAAATGCAAATGAGCTGCTGCTCCCGGCCCCCTATCCAGAAGAGGGCGGAGCTTTAACAGCTCACGCTTCGGTTGCTCAACAACAACAAAGCTGGAGAATCTCACGCAGCCAAAATGAGGATTGTCAGTAACGGTGTTCAGCCTTACATTGTTCAAACCGGAGTCGACACTGATGGAGAGACTCAGGAAGAAGTTACAACTTTTAGAATGAAACTGGACGTTTCTGAATGGTTAGTGGATAAATTTATGTAGTTGCTGTGGAGTTGATTCAACTCATCGACTAGCATGTGCCGTCATGTTAATCTTTTGTGCAAATCCAGCGTTGAATTGACCCTCGTTTGTGAAGCAGTCCGGGTAAAATGACGACATGTCAACAACACTCTACTACAACAACTCTTCCTCTTCTCTAAAGCAGCCCAGCATGGCCTCACCCCCTTTGTTGTGTGTTCTCGGGGGCGGGGTTTATGTAAATTTTAGGGTTAGTGATGTCACTAACCTGGAAAGAAGCTCATTGTAGTCCCTACCAGCCGTTTGTTGTAGTCCATAAAAAGCGATTTCTTTAAAAGAAAATATCTTCCTTTGCATTGAACTTTGAGCGTCGTAACTTTGCAGATGTTGTTTATGCTCAAACAGCAACATTACACACTATCTAAAGTTAAAAAAGTGAAATCAAAATCAAGGACCCCTTTAAATATTACAATACATACAATCCCCTATCACTAAATTGCACTATATTATATTAAAAAGGTTTACCATGCATCATCTTGCATGGGGCGACAGTATAAATGCTTGGAAATGAAGCTTTGTGTCTTTAAATCCATACGCAGTCAGTGTCATATAATATTTCCTGATGTCTTTTTGTTGACCAACATCCACTTCAGAGTCTTGGAGATCTTGGAAACCCTTAAAAAGCCACAGGTCAGCTCAAATTCTATGGCTTTTTAATAGCATGACAGTTTGCATATGAATTAAGTGTTATTTGTATATATTTTTGAGCTAATTATTCATTTAACCAACATTGAAGTAATTATTTTTACTTCTTTGGAATACATGCTGTTAATGAAAACACTGTTGAATCGGTTACTGTACGAATAAAATATAACACAATTACATAACCACAGCGAATAACTGTACATGACGAATTAAAGGGTTAGTTCACCCAAAAATGAAAATTATCTCATAATTTACTCACCCTCAAACCATCTTAGATGTATATGACTATCTTCTTTCAGACGGACACATTTGGAGTTATATTGAAATATATCATGGCTCTTCTAAGCTTTATAATGGGAGTGAATAGTGCCCGAGCTTTTGAAGCTCCAAAAAGCACATCCATCCATCATAAAAAACTCCTGGGGGTTAATAAAAGCCTTCTGAAGTGAATCAATGGGTTTCTGTAAGAAAAATATCCATATTTATAACTTTATAAACTATAAGGCCGTACGTGAGTCTAGTTCCATCAGAAGAGTGACCTCTGACCTGATGGCGGTCACTTTTTATGACGTCATGAGCAATCCAGTCATTTATATAGCTCAGTTTCTGCCTTTCTGAAACTATATCTTCCTAATGTGACTAAACAGCTGAAAGCTACACCTTCTAACAAAGCTCCTGGACCAGACGGCATCTGTAGCAGAACCTTAATTGCTGTCCGGAGCCGCTCAGTGTGGCGTTTCACTCATTGCTTCAAGCTTCATTGGATCAGGGTATAGATTCCTCAGCTGTGGGATCCCTATTGCTTAGTGTGAGAAGTCTCACTCTTTTAATGATTACCAGCCTATTGCATTAACTTCATTAGTAATGAAAGCCTTGGATAGAGATGGTAAGTTATAGCTTATGACAGTCACATGTGAGAAGTTAGACCCATTACAATTTGCATATAAAGAGGCGTGGATGATACAAAACAATTTGGAAAAATGCTCCTAAGTTGAAACCTGTGTATACATGTATGATAAGAGAGTTGATAGAGTAGACGAGTACAAATATCCAACATGATCTCATGAGTATTCATACAGTCAAACCAAAATTTATTCAGACACCTTGAACATTTCATTCATTAATACAGTTTATTCACTATAGTTTAAAAAATGGTAATAAAATGACAAGAGTTAAACTGTGTCAGAAAATATTATTTATGTCAGATAACACTTAAGCAAAACATGGTCAGGTCAATGTGTCTGAATAATTTTTGGTTTGACCATGTATTTTTACATAAAGTGTGGTTCTACTACACGTATATTTACTTGCGTTTCCATATACACTGAAATATACAATATTGATGTATTGACAGCATTAAAACGTAAATTATGTATGTATGAACAACATTACAGATGTACAAATGCGTACGAATCCTTATTTTTGAATATTAAAATCGTGGCATTAGTATCTTGATTCAATTGTATTCAATTGTCATATCAATGACATTATGTTTTCAGTCGCAGTTTACTCATCTACTTAATATGAAATGATAACATTTCACTCTGTTTTGTGACTTTTGCAGTAAACTCATTTTGAAGGATTACAAATAAGACTACACTTTAAAACCTTAAAATGAACAGCATTCCTGTAATCATTTATTTTAATATTTATTTTGTTTGCTGTTGAACTATAAAGGTGTTTTCTCAGTATAGTCGTATGCTGACAATAGAACCATAAAATACACCTATTGTGAAACTAAACTGCTTCTGTGGATCTATTGAAAACCTTCTATAGCACTTTTATTTAGAGTAATGTATGTTTTCCATTTATATGTTGGCTTTTATCACTTTCTCTTAAGAATAAGACTCATTTGCAAATCATAGTCAGGACCTGTTCAAAAATGACCGGTGTGCCTCTGCTGAGTTTAACTTGAGTATTACGAGCAGCACGTTATAAGGAAGGCCTGGAGTGTTATGAGTGACGATATGCACACACACTTTGAGATAATGCCTTCGGGTAGGCGGTTTCGGAGTATTAAGTGTATGACTAAACGATACAAGTTTACTTTTGTGCCAGAGGCATTTATGTAATTTGAATTTCTCAAAGGATTCTTAATTTGTTATTAATTAGATATTTGTGAGCAACTGAATTTATTTATTATTACAATTATAATTGTTGGAGGTTTCACGTCTATATATTCACATTCCATCAGTAAGAGCTGAGTGTGAAGGTTGAATTAGCAGAGCAATAGCACAGCTGTACATAAAATATTGAAATTCACACAACATAATGGGAGACAGTTGCCGAACTCACTGCAGATTTAAATGTGCACCTCGACTCTCCTGTTTCGTCTGGAGCTCCACAGAGTCAATATTGATGGTCAGACTGCTACAGCCAAACCTTTGGTCACTCGTGCCAACGCCAAATGTCAGTTTCAATGGTGCCATCAGTGCAAACATGTATTGTTCTCTGATGAGTTCACCTTCACTGTCTTTCCCACATCTGTGGGAGAAGAACCAAAGAGGCTCAACACTCGGACTGTGAAGCACAGCGATGGTTTGGGCTTCAATATCATTGCGTTCCCTATTGTGCTTGATGGACGCGTCACTATCAAGGACTACTGAACCATTCTGGAGGACCATGAGCACCTGATTGTTCAAACATTGTACCCTGAAGATGGGGCTGTGTGTCAGCATGATAATGCACAAATACACACAGCAAGACTGGTGACAGAATGGTTTGATGAACATGAAAGTGAAGTTGAACATCTCCAGATCACCAGATCTGAATATTTTTGAGCCACTTAGGGGTATTTTGGAGGAGCGAGTCAGAAACGTTTTCCTCCAGCAGCATCACGTAGTGACCTGAACACTGTTCTAGAAGAGGAATGGCTCAAAATCCCTCTGGCCACTTGTCAACATACAGTAAATATTGCAAATCTGAGCACAGCGAGACATTATTCTCCCTGAAGCTCCAGAGGAGACACGTGTGAGATTACTGACATGTGGAGATAAATCAGGAGATAGAATTCTTATTCATTTAATCTTGTTGCTTTCAAGGAGAGACAATTGAGACATTATGATTACAGACACTACATTTGTGATTCTTCTTTCCTACTGGATTGTCAACCGAATGCGTTTCTTCGAGTGCCCCGTCATGCATTTAAATGATTCAGTTGCCCTTGTGCGTCAGTGTTGGTACGGATAAAGCTCTCATCCTCTCATACAGATGGGCTCCAGCTCGATGTTTTAACCTTTCTGTGTGTGTCTGTATCAGAGACAGAGTGCATGAGAAACGGAAAAAGCTTCCAGCCTCATTTTACAGCCCACACAAATAAACACGCTAACCTTTCCTTTGAAATGCGACCCTCTGCACTTCAACCTGTCCGGTTCCTACGCACACGTCCCGTGAATGGAGAAATCCTGCACACTACTTGTTGATCTAGAAAAATGACAGGAGAGGAAATGATTGCATGTCAATGTCAGTGCCTGCAGGGAATTATATTGAGATGTAATATTCATTTTATAATTAGCATGCAGAGGACATGTAGATTCCAGCAGATGCTGGTTAGTGATGACCTATTTTATGTGGAATTGGGGCAGACACACACACACACACACACACACACGACTGGCTATACTTGGCCACAGGTGTCATGCGGCCTGTTCTGAGCTCAGCACTGTAATGTGCTGAATACTGCTTACACATGTGATGGATGAAGCCAACATGAAATACAGGCACACATTGATTATATAACACATAATAGTAACCCGTATGTGACATATGTGGGTAAAATTGGGATTTTGGAGGATTTTGCACTAGGTAAATACTGTATGTAAGGAATAATTGACGACGGACCGTAGAATTTTTAGAAAATAATGCACACCCAAGGTGTTAATGGGGCCACGACACTGTATGTATGTGCATTTGAGTGAGAGCGAGAGCGGGAGAGAGTATGCGCTTCAGGACATAATAAAGCGTATTTTGTGGCAAAAACCATGACCATAATTTGTTGTTTTTTATGCTATTGTTTACTATATTTATTTGCTTGGTCAGTCGTTGTGGGTTTTGATTTTTTATTTAGTATGATTTTGTATCTGCTACCAGTTATTATTTTACTATTCATCACTATTGCCAAATAGCTCACAATAGACTGATTATCTTGATTCATTTTTACTGGGAATTTTGTATTTTTTTAATTATTCATTTCAGAAGATTTTTCTGCATCATAGTGATTAACTTCGACTATTATGGGTAATGTCAGATTGTTTGATTATTTATTCATTTTAAACCATTTTTTCTCTATGGCAATGATTAACTGAGACTATTATGAACAATGTCAGATTATTTTAATATTTATCAATTTCAGACCATTTGTTCTATATCGCAATGATTAACTTTGAGTATTATTGTCAATTTAATTATTTATTTTAATCAATTAATTAATTTTAGACCCTTTTTATAATGCAATGAATGCCCTTAATGGTAACACTTTAGATTAATGTTCCATCATTAATGGAATAACTATATGGTCCATGATTTACAGAATTAATTATACATTATGATACATTAACATATTATACATTAACTTTGACTATTACTGGCAATTTAAGATTATTTGATTGTTTATTAGTTTTTAGACGATTTATTATACAAAATACTATACACAGCAAAATCAACTCTGCTTAGAGTACATATGGTCCCTCTCTATATTGTGTTAAAATAACAATGAAGCATATTTAAAGTTAATGAGATAATTAAGCGATTAATTAAGTGATGATTGAGCATTAGTGATGAACACCTGCTGTTAACAAGCAGAATCACTGAAGGAAAGAGAAACACAAAAACTACAACTGATTTCAGCCACAACCTTAGATGAAATCAATACCTCATTTCAGATCATCTTTCTATATCACAGTGATTAACCTTTTTTGGATAATTTGATTATTAAATTCAGATTATAATCACACTGCTTAACTTGCCAATGTTGAGTTATTTGAGTGTTTATTAATTTTTTACAATCTTTATTTATCGCACTGATCATTGATCAACTTGATCATTTCAGACTATAATTGGTAACACTTTACAATAAGGTTGCATTTGCTAACATCACTTAACTACATTAGATAACATGAACTACAAATGAACAATAAAATTATCATTATTTAGCATTAATCTTAGTTAAAGTTAGTTTTCAACATTTACTAATACATTTTACCTACAACTTTTCCCTCAATAAACTCCTAATTACTGCTTATTAATAGTTAGTAAGGTAGTTGAGTTTAAGGTATTAAGTTTACTTTAAGGTTAAGTTTAGGTATTGGGTAGGATTAAGGGATGTAGAATATGGTCATGCAGAATAAGAATAAGTACTAATAAACAGCCAATATCCTAGTAATATGCATGCTAATAAGCAACTAGTTAATAGTGAGAATTGGACCCTAAAGTGTTACCAAATTTTTAAAGCCAACATTTGGGTTTGTCCATATTTGACCCAAACATTGGTTGAAACAACCCAGCATTTTATAGAGTGTATAATTCTAAGCTCTGTCTCCCATTTTCTGTAATTAAAGTGATATTTGAAATCACACTGCCTTTGTTCTGATTATCAAGTACTCAGTGTGCAGTGCCTGAAATGCTGCTGTAAGGCGAGTGGTGATTTCTGTGGGTATCGCACATGTTTAGCCGTGAGCGCTGGGAATACAGTGCCACAGAGCAGGCAAGCTGGTGACTAGAGCACGGCAGATGGAGCAGACACACAGAATGGGAGAGGGACGAGGTGTGAGGCTATGCTAATTTCTGAACAGCAGACATGCCAGTGGCAGGCAGGGTGGAGCCAAAATTAACACCAGGCAAATTGGACGACGGCACCATTTTGCCGCTGAACCAGGTAATGCAGCATGGGTGCTATATGAAACTGAGGGACAAATGCGCTGTAGAAGTGTGCAGCTGTCGCCTTCAAGAGCTACATGTACCTGATCCTGACACCTGACCCCTAAAATGACCTTCATTGGTGAAACCTAATCTAAAAAAAATTGCACTGCGAATAAATGCATGCATTTATAAATAAATGAATGCACAGAAGAATAAATGAAGGAGTTACCAGGAGATGATATGAATAAAATTGGAGGCAGGCAGCCTACAGGGGTCCATGAGGAGTTCATGCTTTCATTCTCATCTCTTGTGTGTGTTCAGGGGGAAAATGGCTGAGGGAGGGTTTGATGTCTCAGACTGTGCGTGAGCAGCATGATTACCTGTCCCTGACTGCTGTGTGTGCACGTGTGCGCAGAAACCTCATCCCCTGCAGATCTTTGAGCCTACTGGATTCTCAATACAACATTCAACATACATACAAAAACACGGACACACACTACTCTTCAAAAGTTTGGGACCTGTTTTTGTTTGAAAGAAGTCTCTTCTGCTCACCAAGCCGGCATTTATTTGCTCAAAAATACAATAAAAACAGTAATATTGCGAAATATAATTATAGGGGACCTATTATTCATGGTGTTTGAACATAAATGTGTGTACACAACCACCCTATAATGATAAAAATCCACCCACTCCTTTTTTTAATCCCCATAAATCATAAGCAGTGTCTCAGAACAAGTCGTTTGCAGATTCTAGCAATGTGACGTCAGATTGCACAGGCTTCCCCCACGACTGCTGATAGACACTGACCTATTAGCATAGACCCCGCCCTCAGTGAGCTGTACACAGTCCGCCATGTTTATCTCATCCACAGATCATTTAACAGCAGCATTCAAATAAGAAATGTATTCTTATTAAAGCTACTAAAGTTATTCAGTCAAGAGCAGTGAGTGATTTTCTGTTTTTCGTTTGTTGTTTGATTCATATTAACAGCAGATACAGCAGTAGGTACTGTATATTACGCTGATGTCACTTTAATACACAGATCTAATATACACATGCAATTTCTGTCCCTGCTGTTTACATTCACAGACATAACCGACTGTGTTTATCTGAACTTTGTGTGTTTTTGACAGTTTAAGAGCAATAAGATGTGAAAGAGAACAAAGTTTAATACTCACAGGACGCGCCGTCTGACAGTCAGAAAACCATATATCAGAAGTTTAGACTGATATGGCTTTAAAACGCATGCAGATAATAAACTTTCATGATTATGAAGAACTGCAATGTTACATGAGTGTGACCATGACAGAGATGATAATAAAAACCAAACAGATGTTTTTGTTTTTGGCAGAGTATCCGAGGCATGAGCTGTACAGGCTCCGCCCTCTTCTGGAAAGGGGGCGGGGAGCAGCAGCTCATTTGCATTTAAAGATACACACACGAAAACAGCATGTTTTTCCTCCTACTCAAAAATGGACATTTACAACATGCTATAATAAATGATCTGTGGGGTATTTTGAGCTGAAACTTCACAGACACATTCTGGGGACACCAGAGACTTATATTACATCTTTACAAAAGCATAATAGGTCCCCTTTAAATTTTTGAACATTTGATTATATTGTAAAATGTAATTTATTCCTGTGATCAAAGCTGAATTTTCAGCATCATTACTCCAGTCTTCAGTGTCACATGATCCTTCAGAAATCATTCTAATATGCTGATTTGCTGCTTAAGAAACATTTCTTAGTATGATAAATGTTGAAAACAGTTGTGCTGCGTAATATTTTTCTGGAAACCATGATACAAATTCTTCAGGATTCTTTGATGAATAGAAAGTTAAAAAGTATTTATTTGAAACATTATAAATGACGTTACTGACGTTACTTTTATGAATAAAAATATTCATTTCTTTTGAACGGTAGTATAAATACATACAGAAATGACAGGAAGAGTTTGCTGAATACTTATTAATTTCTAGAACCAGACAGAATCGGCAGAACACAGAAAACATTTTTCTGAGCTGATTTTGAGAGAAAGTCGGTGGATTTCAGAGCTAAAAGCATCATACACATAAAATGAACTACTATTCTTGCCTACGGCAGCAAATGAAGCTGAAATGTCACTGCAGCCCCTTTAAAACTGCCCTGTGTGTGTGTGTATGTTAAGCCTGTGGAGGTGAACCCAGAAGGTGTGTGGATCTGCACTACATCCAACCTGCTCCCGCTGTTTCCTCTCTTTCCCATTCACTCGTTTCCACACTCATTTGCAGCTCTTCCTGCCTCTCGCCCCCCCAGCGTTCCTCCCTCTGACCTCTGCTGGTCTACATGCAGGTGTCTGGTTGGCAGAAAGCGGCTCTGATGGTGCACTAGCGTGCAGGGGTTGCCTCTGTCATTGCTTTGATTAAATTCAGTCTACTTGCTCCACCTGTTCGCCCACCTGTCAGCTTCTCTTATAGCTGTGCCATCTCATGCATTACTGTCACTGCACCTCTAAAAGACCTCTAATGCAGAGTGACAACCCCAGCCTCACCTTGAGAGAGCAGCTCTGGGGTTCTCTTTAAATCACAGACAGGTAACACTTCCTATAAACACTACATGTGTAATGCATCATAAAGATAATCGGTTGGGAATCAAGTCCTAAACTTATAAGTTGTTGGTTTATATGTAGTTTAATCTGTCATGATATTTTAAATAAAATTTATGAAGACAATTGTTTTTTTTAAAACATGTATGGATGAATCAATCACAATAAGATTAATAACATGCATTTAGAAAATACATAAGGTGATTTTTTATTTTATTTTACTTTTTCAAGGTTTGAAAAAGAGTATTGTTCTTACACTCTAAAAAATGCTGGGTTAAATGTTTGCCCAAAGTGCTGGGCAGTTTTATTAAACCCAACTATTGTTTAAAAATTACTATATGGCTGGCTTAAAATGAACCCAAAATACAGTATGTTGGAAATTAACATTTATTAATATGTTTAATAAATGAACATTTCTTAATACATTTAATGAATAATAATTATTTACAAATACAAATAATTATTTACATACAAATATTAACAAATATTTATTTACTTTCTTATTAATGTTTACCTTTTGATTATTATTGCTGCCTCTAGTAATTATGTGTCTGATTTTTAATTTCCAACCTATTTTGGGTTCATTTTAAGCCAGACATACAGTAATTTTTAAACAATAGTTGGGTTCAATCAAACTGCCCAGCATGTTGGTCAAACATTTAACCCAACTGCTGGGTTAAAACAACCCAATCGCTGGATTTGTCCATTTTCAACCCAACTTGGGTTGTTTTTAACCCAGCATTTTTTAGAGTGTAATATTAAATCTATCTAAATCGTAATTTAATTTAAAGCAATTTCGAAAAGCTTTGTGATGCATTAAACACTATTGTTCAAATGTTTGAGGCCAGTAAGATAATTATTTTAAAAGAAAATAATACACTCTAAAAAAAAATGCTGGGTTAAAAACAACCATTTCTGGGTTATTTGGCAACCCAGTGCTGGATAAATATTGGACAGAACACATGTTGGGTTATTTTTACCCAGCTTGTTGGGTTTTTATATATTAACCAATTTGCTGGGTTGTTTTTTGACAGTGCTGGGTACAGAACGCAAAATGACCATTGACAAATGTATCCAGTTTTAACCGGTTTGACACAGACTACCCAACATTGGGTTACATTGACCCAGCGCCAGGTAGGTATGTGAGGGGGTTCATCATTTGTATTGACAGTAAAAATGACCCAGCAGCTGAGTTACAGAAAAACTACCAAGCACTGGGTAAAAATATTAAAAATAACCCAATAAACCCATAAACAAAAATAATAATAATAATAATAATAATAATAATAATAATAATAATAATAACCCAGAATTTTTAGTGTACTTTTATTCAGCAAAGATGCATTAAATTGATCAAAAATGATGATTATTTATTCAAATAAATGCTGTTCTTTTGAACTTTTCATTCAGCAAAGAGCCAATTATCACTGAAATATTAAGCAGCACAACTGTTTTCAATATTGATAATAATCATAAATGTTTCTTGAGCTGCAAATCATCATATTAGAATGATTCCTGAAGGATCATGTGACACTGAAGACTGGAGTAATGATGCTGAAAATTCAGCTTTGATCACAGGAATAAATTACACTTTACTATATATTCAAATAGAAAACATTATTATTATTATTATTATTATTTAAATTGTAATAATATTTCATAATATTGCCATTTTTACTGTATTTCTGATCATATAAATGCAGCTTTTGAACAATAGTGTATGTAGTCATCATAAAGAGCAATAATTGTGCTTAAATTACACCACAAATCTAAAGCAGTTGATGTTTTATTATGTGTTACTGTTGTGTACTCACACTTCTGAAGCTGTACAAACAGCGACTTTACAGCAGGTAATTAAATGTGGTGCGGTCAGTGAATGTGAGCCTTCTGTTTGAATGAACAAATGCATTGCACTGATCTTCTGAGGACCTTCTCTTATCTTTATTCACAGAAAACATGCCTTCACTACTAAGACAGTGGGGGAAAGACAATTTGGCATGTAAAACACAGAAAGACTCTAGACGCTCCTTGCTGCCGAGTGCAATCCCTCAGGCTCAGGACATCCCACTGTTCTGAGCTCAAGAGAGGAAATACAGGCAGATAAACACACACACACATACACAGACGCAACTATACACAAACATGCATGCGCTTAAATTCAGTCATGCATACAACAGTGTTTTTGTGCCATCTACAGCAAATTTTACCTCACACACCCTCATATTTAAAGCTTGTTTGGATGCTGATTCATGCATTGTCAGTCTGACATGTTGGGAATCATATAGAAAAAAGTAAATGCAGAGTAACTCATGCATTACTGTTCTCAAAACTGCCTTTCACTAGGATTCAAATGTCAAATTAACGTTTGATTGTGATCATCTCTCACGAGAGACTTCGCATATGGACCATCCGACCCCATTTTGAAAAGAAATATTCCTTCATATTCATAATTGATATGTCTGAAAGTCGGGTGCGGCAACCATAACATTCCTTAATGGATGTTTTCCATTATTCTTAGACAGACGGAATCCTCCTTAACACGTTTAACAGATTAAATAAGCAAAACCTACAAGCAGTGAATGCTTGTGGAGGGTTTCAGTTGAATAAAGCTTCATGAAATATCCACTACATGCTAGATGGAAACTGTCAGAGTGATGTGTTATGGTTAACCAGTGATAGATCAGTTCAGATGGAAAGAAAACGCTCTTATATTAGCTATATAACTGCTTCTTTTATTATAATTGGTGCCTGCACAATGATTTAACAAAGTGCTGTGTGTAAAAGCAGCTTTGTAGTGAGACACATCATAATTATATATCGCAACTGTGTAATGCATCTGAATGCCTGCAATTTGATACATTTCAGACAAAGATTATAATGATCATACGAGTGAAGATGTATGAGAATAAATGGCAACCAATCCACGTAACGTTAGGTCAACACAGTTCACATCCCATTAACTTCTGCAATTTGACGTATTTCAGAGTGAAAAAGGATGTTCAATGAGAAAAATTTAGGACAAATGAAAAGTCATTTTGATAAAGATTTCAAAGACAAAACAGAGTAAATAGGGTCAGTTTTAATTGCATGCCGACTTTAAATTCCCTCTGTGACTATCTATACCATGTTATCACACACACAGAAAGGAGGTTAAGCATTGTTTTATTCATCATTATTGATTTGTGTTGCTGGTCGCATCACTTTGATTTCACTGAGTGCATCTGTGCTAAAAACACATTGACAACTGAAGTGCATTTATTAAAACACAAGTGGGTCAGGAAGATGTTCTGGTCAATGACTAATAAATATTTGAAAGCATGTCAAAGTAAAAGAGAATGTTAATGCTTTCAGCTACTCAATGATATTTAGTTGCTGTTGTGCCTGTATTATGTTGTTCATACCATCACAGAGTTTCAGATCTTCAGGGCTTGACATTGATTTCAGCAGTAACACAGTCACTCCAACCAGCCACTTTGGCGGGTTGAATTTGACATATAATATATACATTTTTCAATTGTAGTCTTTTAAAAAGGCATCTGAAATAATAAACTAAGTGCAATGTAGTGTTGTCAAAAATACTGATTTTTCAATACGTATCAAATAATATCTGAAACGCTTCCAATACTCATTTTCCGCAGAACAGATACACGATACCAGCTGCTCTTTCTCTCTCTCTCTCATCTCTCCGACAGTGAGTCGACACACAAACCCTCCTCCCCTTGCTCCATTGTTCCTGTTACAGGTCTTGAATTTCAGCGTGGGATTGTGCATATTGTGCATAATTTTACTCATTCCCACAGATTTTTTGCTCACACACACATAAAGCCGCCTCTCAGTACTAAACTGAGTTCTTTTCCGCTGCTTCTTGCACTTAAACAGTCAAATACACACAAAATAATGTCAAAATGCCGGTATTGGCGAGTATTCATGTAAACACAGTCAGTTATGTTTTAAATGAACATAAACAGTTGAGAAAGAAAACGCATGAGTAACAGTATAATGGATCCGTGCGTCAGGTCTTAAACATAGACTGTAAAAAAACCCCGTAAGTTTCTGAAGATCATTTTTGAAGCCTAAAGTGGGCCGTCGCCATATTGGCAGCGTGTCACTCCCGGATAACTGAAAATGGGCAAAGAGGCGGGACATGGGTGGAGCTGAGGTGCCTGGCTGCTGAAACCACGCCCGCCTAGCTCAACATGATCAAGTTAGCTCAGGCTTAAGAAGCTATCTATCTATCTTAGATACTATCTAAAATATTAATAAAGATAACAAGTTATATAATTTAAAAGTTCTAAGAGTTTACTGTCAATCTGCTGTGTCTGTTTTACGATATAGATGCTCCAGCAACAGTAATATTGTAAATTGTGTCGGGTGTGCAAATGACAATACGCAAAATCAAAACGGGACTTCATACCTTTGTAATGAATCCGTCGCACTTGGGTAAAATGTCCATGAGCGTCCACTGAAAAACAGCACTTTTTGTCCACAAAAGCGTTAAATCCATGAAATATTGATATATTGTCCATTGTTTGCATCATATTTCTGAACAATCTGCTCTCCATCATCGTTCTTCAAGAAATTATGCAATATGAGCAGCGTTTATGTTGTAAAGCTGTATATGATCGTATACGTTAGACTCTCACAAACAAATGAGCCCACATCCAAAGTATAATTTTTCAAAATAGTGCAGCAGTTTTAGTTATAATATCCAAGCAGTGCTGTTGGATTTTGTGGTGTCTTGAGAAGCACATTCTCCAGCCATTGTCACTGTAGTAAATCTGACGGACAAAACTTTTAGCCAATGCCAAGACGATCCAAAAACGTGTGTTCTGTTTATCTTCCGCATGTGTGCACATGTACACAGACGCACATCTGTCTCGACCATATAACCACACAGCAAGCCATATTATTTGATAATTGTATGAAATAATCCCGAAAAAAGCACAAACACGGCAGAGATGCCAAGTTCAGCAGCTGGAATTAGCTGAGGTAACGTGACTGCTAACAGACAGCAGCGGCAATCCACCTGTCACTCAAGTGGCCACGCCCCTCATTATGCAGAAATTTAAGGCTTAATATAATTTAAATGTTATAAAAAGAGTTATAAAAAAAAAAAAAAAAAATCACCCCCTCACAATTTGATCCAGGCTGTAAACATGTTTTTTTTTCTGCTGTAAAGTTGGCCATTTTAACATGGGGGTCAATGAGATTCTGCTGTCTTTTGGAGCCTGTCTCTAGCAGCCAGTCGATGAATTGCACTTTAAGTCACTTCCGTATTGGTTTCAAGAGAAACTGGGGGAGGTTGCCGCTTGGTCTTAAAGTGACAGCAGCCTAATATACCTGCTGCCAAATTATGAGATAATATTAAAAATATCTATATGGCAGGTTTTCCAAATTGTATTGATGTCAAAATTGTGGCCAGTGAAAATGCTGAGTGGCTAGTAACTTTGGAAACACACTCGCCACAGTGGCTGGAGAGCAAAAAAAGTCAAATGTCAAGCCCTGGTTATCTTGTACCTTATAAATTCTGGTTTACACAAACAGATTTATTCTGCACTATTTTTAAATTTTTCTCAGGTGGGCTGTAAGAAAACTCTGTCATGCTCTGTATGACACACTCTCTCTTGAGCTACAACCATTATGCTCACAAACACTAAAACATTACTAGCACACCTTAAATATACCACTATTTTTCAAGTCAATAAATCAATTACAAATGGGTTTTCTTATGTTGCTATATCTTATACTGTTAATAAAAAAAGGAAAATCAAGCCTGATATGAATCATGTAAAAAATGTTATACTTACTGAAGTCACATTAAAATGTCCTGTAGTATGTAATTTAAATACAACATAAAAAGAATCACAATATATGTGATAGAATCATATTCTTGTAATAATATTCAATCCCCGCCAATTCCTGCCCCTAAAAGACAGATAAATAAGCAAAGAAAAAGACTAGAAGATGAGTTCTGTAGACAACTGCTCCAGCTTTACTCCATATATCCTCACATTACCAACAATGAGAACAGAAGACAGATGTGTATGGAGTCGTGATTTATATGTATTATGCGTGTAGCTCTATTGGTGGTCATATCGTTTTCCACATGCATGTTTAGATATTGATCTCATTCTTTTGATGCACTGCCAGACAGTGCGCTTTTATCTGAATGTTTATCCTGGAATCGCCTTTGTATGCAGTTCAAATGAGGTGGAATTAGAAATGCATATCACATTGCCAGCAAAATATGTTTCTTTAGAATATTCCCTTACAATGAGTCATAACACAAGCATTCACATTTTCCCCTTAAAACAAGAGAGGAACAAGAAGGAGAGCGCAGGATATCCTTAGCCGCTTTTCTCTACTAGAGAAAGTAGGAGACGAGCAACAGAAAAACTGACCAATCCTGAGTGGCGACATCACTTACACTAGCACGGTTAGCCATCCTTGCGGAGAATTCCGGGCCGGGAACACTTTATAATTGTGCCGTGCCGAACCAAACTCAAGTGGATACACAATTGGAACATTCCTTACAGTTAATGGAACTGTTCGGCTCGACGGTGGAAAAGCGGCTCTTGTTCCATGGATCATTCAGTCCAAACTGACAACAAACAAAAACACACAGCTGGAAATCTTTCTCTTGTGGCTGACTTTGATAAATTATCTTTATCTTTACAGATGTAAAATGGGTCATATCATACTTTTTCTCCCCTGAGGGCCACTTATTGTAGTTGTAGTTTTGCACCAAAAACAAAAAGAAAAAGAAAAAAAAAAAGTTCTCATGACCATTTTCCATCCTCCGACTCTTCCACACCACACACACACACACAGTATTTGAACCCAGCGGTTCAAATACAAATACTTATTTACACAAGGAGAAGGCTCTTGTTTACATTCAAATGTTAAAGGATTAGTTCACTTTCAAATGAAAATTAGCCCAAGCTTTACTCACCCTCATGCCATCCTAGGTGTATATGACTTTCTTCTTTCTGATGAACACAATCGGAGAAATATTAATAAATATCCTGACGCATCCAAGCTTTATAATGGCAGTATGAGTACCAAACGAGTATGAGCTGAAGAAAGTGCATCCATCCATCATAAACATATTCCACACTGCTCGGGAGGGTTAATAAAGGCCTTCTGAAGTGATGCGATGCGTTTGTGTAAAAAAAAAATATCCATATTTAACAAGTTATGAAGTAAAATATCTAGCTTCCGCCAGACCGCCTTCTGTATTCTTCAAAAAGCTTACGCTGTACGTGATACGCCTTCCCTATTCAACTTATGGAACTGATGCGAACTTTATTAACCCTCCAGAGCCGTGTGGAATGTGTTTATGATGGATGGATGTGGATGGAGACACTTTCTTCAGCTTCATACTCGTTTGGTAACGCATACAAGCTCAGATGCGTCAGGATATTTATTAATATAACTCTGATTGTGTTCATCAGAAAGAAGAAAGTCATATACACCTAGGATGGCTTGAGGGTGAGTAAAGCTTGGGGTAATTTTCATTTGAAAGTGAACTAATCCTTTAATATACACAGAACTGGATCTATAAGTAGCTATAAGCTGTTGGATAGAGTGCTGTTTGTGTGCCTTTTGCACAAGGTTACAGTAATACATCATGCTCTTTTATCTCTAAAGATCAATAAAAATTTGACTCCATATGATTTCACACTTTTTAAAATTCCTTAGAAAGGAGCAAACTGAAACTGATTCTGTGGAGAGTTCCACCACAGGCAGACTGCACAGGGAAAGACGGTTTGCCCTTGAAGTCTGGGGCATCCGGCACTATCATTGGGGAAAGTAGGCTAAAGGCTGGATCAGGGAAGTGGGATCATGTCACGGTGTGATGGATGATCTGTGTAAAAGTATCGGCCAGCATGGAACAGCAGCTGGGTTTGTACTAAAACACAGATTAAAGTCTTGATTGTCACCTATTATCGCTCCAAAACTGGTTTGTTTAATTTCTCAGAGACGAGACACTTTTTTATTTTATTTATTTTTTAAGTGGAATGAATAAATTCTGGATGAGTTGCAGTGGTTATGTGTTTTAAACACAAAATACTTTTTAGAGTTCAGTAGACACTAAAATGTACAATAGCAATGGACATATAGTAAATTGGAAATACAAAAGTTTGGGGTTGTAAGATTTTTCATTGTTTATGAAAGAAGTCACTTATGCCCACCAAAGCTGCATTTTTTAAAACAAAATAACATAAAAGCAGTACTATTGTGAAATATTATTAGGATTTAAAATAGCTGTTACATTTTAAAATATAATTTATTCCTGTGATCAAAGCTGAATTTTCAGCATCATTACTCCAGTCTTCAGTGTCACATGATCCTTCAGAAATCATTCTGATATGCTGATTTGATGCTCAAGAAACATTTCTGATTATTATCAATGCTGAAAACAGTGCTGCTTATTTTTGTAGAAACCACGATACATTTTTTCTGGATTATTTGATGATTAGAAATCTTTTATAACATTATAAATGTCTTTACTCTCACTGTTGATTAATTTAATGTGTCCTTGCTGAATGAAAATATTAATTTACAAACTGTAATCTGTAACATCGTTTCATTTATATTTCATATTTGTTGAGATTTTATGATAATTCAGCCACACCAAGAGTGCAAATGGCTTATTTAATTAGTCGCATCGGGTTTCATTTTGAAATAAATTTAAATAAATTAAGGCTGTTCTTGGACAAAGTTTCTCCATCATGTATTAATAAACAAGAGCCTCACTATGAGATTGCATCTGAGTACTGAACTTCAATTTCAATGTCCAGTTGCATAAACTGCTTAGACTAGTCTTACAAGTTAGTCATCTCATTGTTTTCTTCAAGACTGGTCATTACTTTTGAAAGTCAGTTACATAAAATGGTAGATTGCTCTAATTTGAATCCAAAAAGTATGACTGAATATTAACTGCTAGTTGGTCAGACTAGTTCTTAAGACAGTTCTTATTCTCATTTTGGCTTTAAGTTTTAGTTCCTGCAAATGTCAGTGTCTATCCAAATGTAAAAATGTATGGATACACTTATATACATGTATGTACATGAATATAAATGAAATCACCTGGGAATGTTGGTGGAGCAGGACTTGAGATCTCAAAAGAGGGACCGACTGGAGAATTTAAAGGGATAGTTCATCCCTAAATGAAAATTATCCCATGATTTACTCAGCCTCAAGCCATCCTAGGTGTATATGACTATCTTCTTTCAGACAAACACAATCAGAGTTATATTAAAAAATATTCTGGCTCTTCTAAGCTTTATAATGGTAGTGAATGGGGGATGAGATTTTGAAGCCCAAAAAAGCGTCGTTATGCTCTATTCTCTGTGCTTCCACATTCGTCAATACGTCATGCGTCGGGTCAAAGGTCACTCACGTACGGCCGTTACCGGAAGCTAATTATTATAGTTCATAAAGTTATAAATATGTATATTTTTCTTACAAAAACCCATCACTTCGCTTCAGAAGGCCTTTATTAACCCACTGGAGCTGTATGGATTATTTTTATGATGGATGGATGCGCTTTTTTGGGCTTCAAAATCTCGAGCCCCATTCACTCCCATTATAAAGCTTAGAAGAGCCAGGATATATTTTAATATAACTCCGATTGTGTTCGTCTGAAAGAAGAAAGTCATATACACCTGGGATGGCTTGAGGGTGAGTAAAGCTTGGGATAATTTTTGGAGGAACTATCCCTTTAAAGCTAGTAAATTTCAGCAGAAATCTTATTATATGTATAGTAAATTAAACTGATATTAATATTTAATATTTATTAATTTGCATTTTTTAGAATATATATATATATGAGTGGTGTAAGGAAAGTAGTTCAATACACAAACACACACACACACACACACACACACACACACACACACACACACACACACTTGCTCAAACTTCCACAACAGAGATAAATGAACGCTGGTTTCTCAAGGTCACATTCTACTTGTGTGTGTGTGTGCGTGTGTTGAAATGCAGGGCGGTCTCCTCCAACCCAGCGATCCCCTGTGATGTGTCCTCATTGTCATATTGGCTTGAGCCAAGCAAGAAGAGAGAGAGACTCTGATCACAGGACACACTTTCCAAAAAGGGGTCAACAACCTGTCATTTTCATTTGCTTGGCCGTCTTAATAAGTCCCACAGGCACTTGTGCTGTTCTGGTAATCACGGCAAATCATGCAGTAGTACAGCAGCAGAGCAATTAACAACACACACCAGCACACTGAAACAGCACTTAATGTAGGATACTGAAATACTGCATGACTTCCAAAGACATGGTGCTGTTACAAAAATTACATAATTTTAAAGACATACTTAAGAAAAAAGATAACCTGATGGTATCATCACTGATAGTGATACTAATAGTGCTTACTATTTTCTTTTTATCATTTTTTGTTGCAATTTTTAACATTTATTTTTATAATTTCAAAAATATAATAATAATAATACAATTAATACTGTATGGATACAGGATAAATTATTATAAAATATAATTATAAATATAATATTGAGATTTTAATAATTTGGTATCCTATTTAACATCATTATTAAGAAAAGACTTATTTATTGTTAAACAAATGTCATGAATCCATTCAGTGATCTCAACTGTACAATGACATCATTGCTGCCGTACTAATTAGCCAATGAGCTGGCCAACAGCACACCAACAGGAAGTGGAGATAAGCCCAGAATTGTGCCATCAATCCTTCACATCCTCCCTCATCCATCTGTCCCCACTAACCAAAGCCATTCCGCATCCTACAGCATGCCAAGTGCAGCGTTATGGACCGGCACAGGTTCTGCTTTGATTTGCTGCAGAGAGAATTATGTTAGATGCTTGCCTGTAAATCTCACATGTAACATGCGAACTACATTATGGTGCCTTCAGGTCTGAGAATGATGTGACAGTAAAATGTTTATTTTATGACTTGTGTATATTATGACTTGTCTCACATTGATACGGGAAGTTGGACTGCTTTGTTTAGCTCAATTGATCATACTGTAACAGTAGACGAGACAAGCATGTGAAGGTGCAGGTAGACTTTTTGGAACAGCAAACAAAATGAGAGAGATTACAAAAATTAACTTCCAAGAGCAAATAATCTGAGCTTCACACATTCATTTTATATATATTAATTAATGTTGGCATGCAATGCAAATTGCGCTTTTCGTTATTGTGAGGGTAAAACGGCTTCTCAAATGAGAAAAAAATAATGTAAGGCGTGACTTGAATTTGTCCAAAGTTAATGTTTTTGATTAAAGATGTATTAAAAATCAGTGGTGGGTTTGGTTTTTTTTTTTACTCATAACTTACTGTTATTACTATAGTAAGTACATATAGTAACGTGTAACTACATCGCCTTAAAATTTATAAATATTATAAAATTATAAATATTTTTACTGTAGGTTAACTACAGGTCAACTACACTCTAAAAAATGTTGGGTTAAAAACAACCCAAGTTGGGTTGAAAATGGACTAACCCAGTGGTTGGGTTAAATGTTTGCCCAACCTGCTGGATAGTTTTAGTTAACTCAACTATTGATTAAAAATGACTGTATTGCTTGCTTAAAATGAACCCTAAATATGTTGGAAATGAACATTTATTAATAAGTTTAATGAATAATAATTACACAATAAACATCTATTAAATTGCTTATTAATAAATGTTCACCTTTTGATTATTATTTTTGCCTCTAGTAATTATGTGTCTGATTTTTAATTTCCTATTTTGGGTTCATTTTAAGCCAGGCATATTAGGTATTTTTAAACAATAGTTGAGTTAAATAAAACTGTCCAGCACGTTGGGCAAACATTTAACCCAGTTGCTGCGTTTGTCCATTTTCAACCCAACTTGGGTTGTTTTTAACCCAGCATTTTTTAGAGTGTATAGTCTTTGTAGTCTATTTTATTTTCCCCTAATAAAAATTATAGGGCAAAGTTTATACTTAAACCTCCTGATCTATTAAAGACAACCTCTATGCAATAACATTTGGTAACACTTTAGTTTGGGGAACACATATTCACTATTAATTATGACTTTTCCCTCAATAAACTCCTAATTACTGTTTATTAATAGTTAGTAAGGTAGTGGTTAAGTTTAGGTATTGGGAAGGATTAAGAGATGTAGAATAAGGTCATGTAGAATAAGGCATTAATATTAATGCTAATAAGCAACTAGTTAAAAGACCCTAAAATAAAGTGTTACCTAACATTTTCATCTGCGCATCAACATCAGATCTGTATAAGCCATCAACCCTGGAGCAGGAATAGCCTCACTCGTCCTGACTGGACACACACACACACCCACACACGCAGTGTGCAGACAGTTCTCACACAAAAGGACTGTCTGAGAGTCCTGAGCATGTAGAGAGAAACAAAGACACGTCTCATTCACTCATGCACACACACATATACTCCAAAACACTCTCTGAGTTATTCATCAGTGGTGTTTGCTAGGGCAAGCATCACTATTACAGTACTTAGTGTCATTAACACCCTAACCATGGAGCATCACCCTACTAACCTAGCAACTAAGGCCCTGTTTACAGCTGGTATTAAGATGCGTTTTGGTCGATCGGATCACAAGTGGACGACACTAAATACAGGTGTAAACGGAGTGTAAAACGTTTTAAGCTTGTCCACTTTCGGATCACTTCCAGAGGTAGTTGAAAACACATTTGACCGGATTGCTTTCGGAGTGTAAACACTCATGTGGTCGAATGTGTTCAAACAGCCACAAAACACCGTCTACTCTCCGTCTACTGACCTAACGCATAAACATTATGGGAAGAGCTCTAGCCAGACGGGATTTAAACTTTGTCGGCTGAAGACCCAAGGTTGGTTTGAAGATGAAAAATGTACTAAGCACAATGTTCTCTCACCATTCCTGATCTGTAACACACACTCGGCCGGTCTTGCGGCTCATCAGAGCAGAAACAAAAGCTGATGCTCTCTGTATGTTTTTCCGTTGTCTCCTTTCGTGTTCATATGTAAATTGCGTGAGCTTATTTTGTCCATTAGATCGAAAGATCTGAATAAACCCATACATTTTCCCACCCATAGACCCTCCCCTCGAAGAAATCAGGACAGAAGTGGTTGAAAGTGGACAAAAGAGACAGATTAAAACACCAAGTGTAAACGGGAATGTGTCCCCTTGTCTACTTGTGATCCGAGCGACCAAAACACATCTTAATACAAGATGTAAACAGGGCCTAGAATTCATGCAACAACATAAAAACTAGGGATGTGACAATAAATTGATTAATCTTGGTTCGTGGATCAATTCTGATATTTTCCGAATGCTTCGCGATTCTCTTTCGAATTGATTCTGAGCTTAGTTTTTAACAGCAGATGGCGCTCTAGGCTAGTTTTTAACCGCGCGCTCAAATGCTCACGAAGAAGAGCACTCGTGCGTTCGGCTCAGTCTGAGAATGTATTTGCACCTCAGAAAGCTTTTATGACGTGAGATTAATGTAAACAGCCCACTGCACACACCCCTGTAATTCGCTTCAACTTCATGAATGATTATTTTATAGAAGATTCAAGTGGTATGTGTAAGGAATTGAAAGCAAGCAGAGTACAGCTGTTTCTAAAGCATCTGCTGATAAAAACTAAGCTCAGAATCGATTAGTGAGAGAATCGCGATGTATTCGGAAAATCTCAGAATCATTTCTTGATCCACGATGCATCGATTTATTGTCCCAGCCCTAAAAGAAACATGCTAAAACCCCTCAGAACACTGTTGCATGGGCGTACTAACATAGTGCTGGTGAGTTTTGCACAGGAAAACATTACTTACAAAATATATCAAAAGCCTAGTTAGTGATATTGTTTCAAGTTCATCTTAAGCAAATGTTATCCAATCTCTATTTTGCTAAGACGGAGCAAAGTCATGACTCCTTTTAACTATCCAAGACCATTTCAGCATCCTTTGAAAAGCCTCCACAACAAAACACATTAGAAACTGTGTGAATCTGAACACTTGCACACATAATTATGTCATTAGCGATGCAGCAGGTACCATTTATTCGCTTTGTTGCAGTGGGGAACAGCAGACATGAGGCAGACCTTTACCTCTTGTTCTGTCGCTTTGTTCTGCTCTCTAATGGGGTCTTGCAAGAAGAGCTCTTGGCCTCCCACACACACTCACACAATATGCACACTCCAAAACAACGTGCACACATTATACAGACATTCATACACATGTTTGCATGCATCTAGACAGCCAAAAACTGGAACATTTTCTGCTTTGTCTCAGTACAGTATTCACTCAGACAGTAAGAGAGCTACTTACCCTCCCCCATCAGACAGCATGGCTATGAGTGCTGCAGGCGATGCCAATATTCAACCATTTGATGCCTGTACACTGACTGCATAACATACACGCATGAATAATGGAAGTGTAGAGCATATATTAAAATATCTGCTTTGAGTGATTCTTTATAAAACTGTGTCGCTATGAACTGTAATGTAGTTTTGAGTGAGAATAGGCAGACTTGTCTCAACGAACACTGCTTTGTTTTTCTTTGTTCTCAAAGCCCTGGACTTCATTTTGGGATGTAACTGCTCTGTTCGGCTAATACTAGCATTGCACAGTATACACTTAAAAGTGCTTACTATTAATTGTTTAAATAGTATGTGAAAGACTATTATGCAAAAAGACATTTCAACAACTGTAGTGTTCAATACTGTTGTCACCTGACCTCATATAGCAAGTTGTGTTCAGTTTTTGTTGATCATAAAACAGTCATTTTGCATTTTGTGTAAAAATATCTTTTGGCATCCCCCCTGAAAAAAAAAAAAAAAGAATAATCAAAAAGAGGTTAAACATCACTCCTGATATCACTTCTGGTTTATTTGTTGCACTGTAAATGGAGGGTCAAGAGGAACACAGTGCATTGCAGGATACAGTAACGAAGTGCAGTGTGCTCTTTTGTATACTGCATATTTTGGTAATGTACTAGGTTAAGTATCTCATGCACACAAAAAAATGTGCATACTATGCACATTATAGCACATAAGAGGAGTAGGATGATATGCCGATATTCACGCATGCATGTTGTAATTGCCGTAATTACTAGATGACAACCCGGGAACTTTTAATCTGAGCTGTTCACATCCTCAGACTCTGAATTATGCGTTTCTATGCCAAAATTAATCTGTGTAATCTGAGTAAATTAGTAGACAAAACCACAATACAGCAAGTAAATGTCGTTATACAAATGCATTATTACTAAAGATTTAAAACTACATTTTTTGGTACAAGTATAGTCTCAGAAAGTTCAGAGTTTACAAGTAATTATGAGTTCTACAAGGTCATGAGCGCTTTTTACAAGTCAGAATCCCATAATGGTAATTCCGACATCTAAATGCTCCTGAAAATATGGTCTTGAACTTGATACAGTCTTGTCTGGACTCGAGTACTACAACAATCATATTTAAAATATTAAGAAAATATTTAAATATAACATTTAAAATATATTAACTACTCTATAACATTTTAAAATGTATTTAAATATATTTTAATAGTTAACAGTATATTAATATAACAAAATTAAATAATAATATATTGGGGTTCAAGTGCTTTAAGGCCATTAAGCACATGCGTAAAAAGGTATAATGTTTTAATTAGCAAGCCTGTAACCATCTCGACCATAGATGGAAAAGACCATTTACAGCCAATACAGCCAATTTACCATAGGAAATATATGGGTTTTAAAGCTTTTTTTTTTAAAAAAAACCTAGGACTAGTTCACCAAAGTTGGTTTTTGAAATAATCTCCAATATTTAACGAACAATTTGATGGACAGCGGCGTTCCTAGAGATAAAGTTGCTCAGAATGAGGAGTTCTACCATATAGTATGAATGTCGTAGGCGTGTTCGAAAAATAGTGTGATAAACAATCCTTTACGCACGTGAAAAACATGAAGGCGCGCCCCGGAGGCCGATTTCTTTCAAATTTCTCAGATGCCTTTAGGGCCGTGAGTCAAACAGACCCAGCGAGTTTCATTCCAATCGGCCTCCGTTAACCTTGTCTGATAGCTGCTCGAACTTCACTGGCCGCCGGCGGCCATGTTTTTCAAGAAACAAATGTCCTCAAAAGCAGTCTTGGCACCTTGGACAAAGACACCACATGCCAATTTTTAAGTCAATCAGACTAACGGTTAAGTAGTTATAGCTATTTTCATAGTTTATAGTTTTAGACTTCATTATAGTTTTTTTTCCTGTTATAGCACCACCAAGTGGCCAATCGGCACAATTTTTTTCACATGACCAAAGATTGAGCCCATACACACGTGGTCTGAGTTTGGTGAAAATATCTCATTATGTTCACGAGTTATAGCTATTTTAGTAAAAGTGGCTCCGCCCACTTCAAACGTTTCAGCTCCCCTTAGAGACCGTGAATCGAAATTTCAACTTTTTTTGATAATCATTGACAATCAGAGTCCAGAGAATCTTGCTGCACTGGTTTGGTTCCGATCAGGCCAAAAACCTAGAACTAGTTCGCAAAAGTAGGTTTTTGAAAAAATCCAAAATACCTGAAGGATGAGCCAATCCGAGGCATCCGCTTTGAGCCAAGGATTTCAACGATGTAAGACATTTGAGCTTATGTCTAATGGTTTAGGAGTTATAAGCAATTTCGTACATTTCACCGCTGTAGCGCCCCCATCAGGCCAATTGGGGTGAGCCTTGGTGACGCTGTAGACGGTGTGAGTACTACCAGCCCTCAAAGTTTCAAGTCTCTACGACTTACGGTTTGGTCTGCCCGATCACTTGTGGGGGAGAATGCTGATCCTTGGAAATTTTAACAATTACAATAAGGTTTCAGCCCCTAAATACACCAAGTGAAAGACAGTTAATTAGGTGGTACATTTTATTACCTAGTAAAGCCTGTATTTGGAGATGGCAATGTTGGCTCTGGCTTTACAATAATGGAAGCTTTTTTTTATTTTTTATAAAAACCCAATTTGATTGAATCACATGGGTTCCATAATGGGCGTATGTGTTTTTGATTGCGGATTTGATGGTGTGTGTGCCTCAGGGAGACAATGGGAGTTATCTGGGAAAGTGTGACTTGCATCGCCTACCACTGGATACTACAGGAACTGCAGCTGAATTTCCATTGCCCCATCTCTATTTCTCTCTCCCATCCTTTTGTCTTTTTCCTTCCCATCTCCTTTATGCTATTTTCCCTCCACTCCTTGCAGTAGCACAGTTGGACAGTCCCGCATGGCTGCGATGGGGCGGTTTAGACATGCTGCAGATCCGTTCTGTGTGTGTGTGTGTGTGTGTGTGTGTGTGTGTATATGTGTGCATGCCTGGCTTAATCTTTATGATGGTGCACTGTGCTGTTATGAAAGCCCAGTGAGAGATCTCAGATGTCAGAGCAGGCCAGCACATTCATAACCTAAGAGAAGACCATCCAGGAGCGCCAGGAAGACTTCATCACAATGTCTAGAAAGAAACGGAACCAACATTCCCCAACAGAGAGAATAGGAAAAGACAGAGCAGCAGAAAAAGAGTCAAAGAAGGACAGCGAGCAAGAGGGAGGCAGAAACAGATGTGTTTTCGGTTGAGTGTCGAACAAAGAGCTGGGAGGGGCGGCTATTACACCTCTCAAGGCTGCAGCTCACGCTCTCCACCGCAGCTCGAGACAAAGCGCCCAGCCCTCCCAGCTACTGCCGTCCCAGAGCCCTCGCTGCATCTTAATAGACTGCAACTGCCAATTAACGGCGTGTAGCAGCTCAGGATACTGTACGCTGACGTTCATTATTTTTTTTTTTGTCTTGTTTCAAAGGCTGAGCTAGGATCAGCAGTTTTTTCTTTTTCATTATAAAAAAAAAATCCAGACTGCAGTGTTACACTTCTGGCCTTGAGAGAATTCAGTGCACACAATCTGGCATCCATCCAGCCAATGCGAGTACAGAAAAAGGTGTATATTGCAATGATGTTTGGTTGAGGCATTAAACATTTTTTCCCCCATTTCTGTCTGATCAATGATTGCGTGACTTAATTTTGAAACAGCAGCTTGTTAAAGAAATGGATTTTTGTGGGCTTATTTTAGGCTGCTACATTCATGAGTGGTATCTATCATTGCCCTAGTAACCACTCATAACATCCTAGCCTAGTTACCACTCAAAACAAAACAAAAAAACACCTAGCAACACCCTAGTAACCAGGGTAGTGTTGCACCAGTCATTCGTAAGCTCTTACTTAAATTGGAACATAAAGTCCACACTAGAGGCTTAGTTAATACTAACTAGTTTGTAACTAACTCTGTATTATATTCGGTTGCACCATTTGTTCCTAAGGCAGAACGTAGTTAGTGGGTCGCAAACTCTCCGTAAAGTAATGCATAATCACATAATATGACGTTTACCCTCAATGATCTGATAGCAGCATTCACATACATGAGCAGAAGTTGTTTAAATGCTTGAATTTCAGTTTATCCTTTTTTCTAACTTGTTTTGCCCATGCATGTCTGAAGAACTGAAGTCTGTCGGGTAAAACAGGAGCTAATTGATGCAGTTCAGTTTCCGTAAATATTTAGTTTATACGTAGAGTTACGCTTCAACTAAGTTTAATGGTGCAACGCAAAAATATTTAGTAGTGCATAAGTTACTAGTGCCCGTGCATTTATGTCAAAACTAGGCTAAGTTGTAACTTACGCACAGCTGGTGCATCCGGTCCCAGGAGAACCTCATTGCAGTTACCTAGCAACTCCTTAGTAACCACACAGAAAGACCCAGCAACCACCTAGCAATGCCCTAGTAACCACTCAGAACAACCGCACAGCAGTGTGTTAAACTAGGCACCTGACTTTGTAGCTATATAACTTGATAGTCATATAAACAGTCACAGTTATAAAGTACTTTATTTTGAAATAGAACTTAAAGGTGACCTATTATGCCTCTTTTTTCACAAGATGTAATATACTGTAAGTCTCTGGTGTCCCCAGAATGTGTCTGTGAAGTTTCAGCTCAAAATACCCCACAGATCATTTATTATAGCTTGTCAAATTTGACCCTATTTGGGTGTGAGCAAAAACACACCGTTTTTGTGTGTGTCCCTTTAAAATGCAAATGAGCTGCTGCTCCCGGCCCCCTTTCCAGAAGAGGGCGGAGCTTTAACAGCTCGCGTTTCAGTTGCTCAACAACAACAAAGCTGGAGAATCTCACGCAGCCAAAATGAGGATTGTCAGTAACGGTGTTCAGCCTTACATTGTTCAAACCGGAGTCGACACTGATGGAGAGACAGCATGGCAACAACACTCTACTACAACAACTCTTCCTCTTCTCTAAAGCAGCCCGACATGGCCTCACCCCCTTTGTTGTGTGTTTTCGGGGGCGGGGTTTATGTACATTTTAGGGTTTGTGATGTCACCAACCCAGGAAAAGGCTCATTGTAGTCCCTACCAGCCGTTTGTTGTAGCCCTTAAAAAGCGATTTCTGTAAAAGAAAATATCTCCCTTTGCATTGAACTTTGAGCGTCGCAACTCTGCAGATGTTGTTTATGTTCAAACAGCAACATTACACACTAACTAAAGTTAAAAAAATGAAATCATAATCAGGGACCCCTTTAACAGAATTTCCGTAAAGCTGCTTTGAAACAATGTGTATTGTGAAAAGTGATATAAAAATAAAACTGATATTACTCAAAAATGTTTATTTTAAAATCTAATACACTAGGCACTGAAGGAGGAAGCCACGCCATATCTAGGAACAAGAATATCACATGCAGAGACTTCCTATTGGTGTTTTTCTCACCTATAGGAACCACCCAAGAAACCACCTATAAAACCCTAGCATCAAGATACACAAATGCAAAAATTTAGTTCATTTTGTCACTTCACTTGCAATTATGTTGATAAACCAGCATTACATACTTTAATTACAGTGGACTAATGCATTGAAGGAATTAAAAAGTACATTCAATTTCAAGTGGGATATACCCCTTCAAGGTCTATGGCTTCCTTTGGATTGCATGGTTAACAACAGCATTAGCACACACACTCTCAAACACAACATTTATCTGATGATCAAACCACATTACAGTGTCCTAGAAAGCGAGGAGGTATCCAGAGACCATTTAATTGACTCATAATGATCTTTAGAACGGCAGCGACTGCATTTTGTGAAGCTACTTTGAGGAGTTAAAAGCATTAGGGACATAAAACAAAATAACACCAGCCCACATGCTTGTTAGATGCACCAGTTTAGTGAAAGCCTCCAAGAATGAGAGTACACCATCAGAGATGGAAGAGATGGAGACCCAGAGGACCAATTCTAGCTAAATGATCCTCCACAGAAAATGCTACAAAAACATTAATAATTGAGCATTAATCATATCGGTGGCTCCGTTCTTATTAAGAGGGGAAATGGGATGAAATAAAGACTGATTAGAAGATGAGTGATGGGTAAATCTGATGTCCTGAGGAATCTTCAAAAGTTGGTGATAAGTAGGGCTAGATTTCTCTCAGAGGTTGTGTAACATCTGTTTATGTAGTATCATACATTTACAAGACCATGACGTCTATTAAAGGCCATCTTAATGGTATAGTTCACCCAAAATTCCGTCATCATTTATTTAACTTCATGCATATTGTTCCTGATTTACACTATTCATTTTGATTGTTTTCCAGTTGGGCTGCTGAGTTTCTCATGCTTTATCAAATCTTTCAACAGCTGAATTACAGTAATGCAGCAGTCAATAGTGGCCTGAGGAGGAATGCTTGACCTTTCTTTGTTCATCGGTTTCTCACTATGTCCAAATTTCCAGTTTTGTCCCAATTGGTAACTGTGTGTCACGGTCCATTAAGTTTCCAGACGCCCCAATGGCAGCGACTCCTTTTGAAACAGTCTCCAGCGAGAGCTCCTTCAGGCAAACCAGAGGACCCATATCTAATTAAAAACTGGATAATGTCTCTGTTTCTGTTATCCAATGCCATGAAACATTCTGTGAAAATGCAATACCCCCCTCTCTCTCTCCTTCTCTCTTTCTTTCCCACTGCATTTAATTTTATTCCATGTTTGCTCAGTGAAAGGCAGCCTTATTATTTGTGAGATTTAGAGATTTCAAAAATCCATATCCCTCAAAATTAATATTTGTGTTTGAGAGGTATGGGCCATTTCATGATAACCAGTTTTGTACTCAAGGGACAATGTCATGGATGATGCTTTTCAGTTTATTTGATATTTTTTTTTTTTTTTTTTTTTTTTTTTTTTTTTTTTAAACCACTGAAGTTCTGTCACTGCTCAAAAAGACACTGTTTTATTGTAATTACTTTCTGACCAAAGCACTGACGATGTGTTTCCCTTTTGTAGCTTTTGTGTTTGTAGTAGTAATTAAACCAAATAGTAAAAATCAGGATGAACATGTATATTTTTTTTGACTTTCCAGCAAGTTGGAAGCTGATATTTGGATGAAATATTCACCTCTGAAACTGTCAAACACAGTTTATAATTCTGGGATACTCCTACACCTCTAATACTGAAAATGCTTGTTTACAGTAAGCTAGAAGATTGAAACTTCAATATGATGATCTCAGAGCAGCCCTCCTCCACACCCAATAGTTTTATCAGGTTACGCCAAAAATCATTTGGAATAGTTTATGTAAAAAATAACTGACTGTTGTAATATAAATATGCATCTATGACAGATTTCAATAATTCTGGAGTATGGAGTCAATTATTCCACTTATACCACAGTTACCACATGTACATTTGTCATTTTCTATGTTTACAGCTGAAAAAGCCTACCACAATTGTGAACTACTTCATAGCTGACAAGTTTTAAAAATTAATCAACACCTTGGAACATCTGCAAATCAATCAGAATCGAGAAATCAACAGTGATATACTGGACTATGGTTTACTGAATGGGCTCGGTTGTTTGAATACTACAACAAATTGTTGCAAATGTCTATTGGGAATGGTGCAATTTTTGACACTAAGGGCCCTATTTTAATGATCTAAGCACACGGTCTGAAGCGCATGGCGCAGGTGCACTTAGGGCGTATCCGAATCCACTTTTGCTTGTTTAACGATGGAAAAAATGATTGGCGCGCCAGACGAAGGGTCCAAAATGGTTGTACCTATTCTCTTAATGAGTGATGGGTGTGTTTTGGGCGTAACATGCAATAAACCAATCAGAGTCTCATCTCCCATTCCCTTTAAAAGCCAGTTGCGCTTGCGCCATGGCGGATTCCCTATTTACATGGCGGAATTTGCAAGCAGAAAGACTGAACGCTTCTCCAAAGAGGAATCCTTTTATTTTCAATATTTAAAATGTTTGTGTGCTGCTGCACGTCCCTGTGTGTGTAACAAGCAGAGTGTACGTGCGTTGTGCACCCACCTATAGGAGCATATTACTAACGCGCTCTTTAAATAACACAAAAAATACTGCGCCATTGACTTAGTTTAGACCAGGTTTCAGTTGGTCAATGGCGCAGTCGTTTTCAGTTGCCTCAAAATAGCAACACGCCAACAATGTGCCTGAACACACCTCGTTTTCAGACCAGCACGCCCATGGGCGAACAGATGGGCATGAGTGCATTTGCTATTTAAACAACATGGCGCTGGATGTAAAAAAAAAAAAAGATTACTGCGTTGGGCTGAAACTAGCATCGTGCCTGGCGTCACATTGTGCCAGGTGTATGATAGGGCCCAATATATGTTTTTAAGAACATCACAGGTCAAATACTTACTTGGAAGATTGTTAAATTTGATCCACACGGACAGCAATGGTGCCAGGAGGCCAGTGACCATATTGTGTAAACATTATTCATTTTATATAATGGAGTATCCAAGTGCATATATCGCTTTTTGCACTTAGTGTAAATGGCATCCATCACTATTTGCTATCTGTACAAACAGTTGCTGTCTTTATATAACCATGTATGTCATTAGCTACTACTGTATGCCTATACTCAAGTGAACTTTCAGACAAATTTATGACCGTGAATTGAATTTATGTCAACTCAGATATTCCTACTCCATGAATAACCTCAAACTCCCAAGAGTGTGAGATGTCTATCCTGAGGAAAGGCTGCTCATTCTCGAACACTGAGACTGTCATGGCACAAGTCGTACCTTCACATAGACTCTAGAAATATTGCCTACATAAGGTCTGTTCAGCTGGACCTTCTCTCCCACTGTTTGTTTTAGAAGATCAGGGAACAATGAATCATGAATGTGCAGTCCTCGGTGTGATTACTCATAATAAACAGGCTGCCTTGAAGAGGAAAGCAAAAGCTAAAATGGAAATAATTGGCCATAAATAATGCTCATGGCTGCAGTAAGGTTCATTAAACAACAACAACAGTAATAAAAAAACATTTGCATGCAAGAGCGATGTGGTGTGTATTCTTTCTTATTTACACAGAACAACTGAAACAGTTGGGTTCCACCTCTTCAATGGGTGCAAAGCATTTGAAGGCATTATAGGTGTGTTTTGGCTGGTTAGCATGATCCAGTTAGTTGCAGCTGGTAGATGCAATAGTAACTAAACCATTCTGGGAGCAAAATCACCCACCTATGACATTCCATTTCAGGATGTTGGCTTAGAAGGCAGCTGCCCATGTAGACAGCAAGGCAGCTCACCAGGTTTGGAACAGACCCGCTGACAGTATAATTACTGCTACAGGGAACATTAAAGCAAGTACGTCGATCTTCTAGCAGACGAAGTTGTACCAATTATGATGCTACATGATGAATACATGCAGTCCTATTTTAGGCCTAAAACCAAGTTTAGATGGGTTTGAGTAAAATTAAGTCTAACTTTTTTGAGCTGTATAACCCTCATCATCAAAGTGAAAATAACATTTTAGGACATTCCGGAGGATTATTAAAAATTAATTAGTGAAAGACCTGGTTTGGTAAAGTGATCAGCCCCTTAGAGTATTCCATTATAAACTTGCTCAGGTGCATCCAATCAACTTCCAAATCAAACACCAGGCTAATTGCCCAACCTGACATCAATTGTAATGGTTTTGATTACTTCACTCAACTAAAACTAGCTGTTTCTTGAAGATTACACTGTTAGTAGTGCATGGTACTGCAAAGAATTCACTATGGTTGGGAAAGTGCTTTCAAAAGGCCTCCGGGATAAAGTTGTAGAAAGGCACAAGTTAGGAGAAGGCTACAAAAAGCTTTTGAAGGCTTTAGCTATGCCTTTGAGTACTGTTCAGAGCATCATTAAGAAGTGGAAAGCGTATAGCACCACCAACACATTGCCTAGATCAGGCTGTCCGTCCATACTGGATGACTGAACCAATAGGACATTGATCAGAGAAGCTACCAGGAGGCCAAAAGGCACCTTTGAAGGACTTACAAGGCTTTATGGCTGGGACTTGTCGGTCTGTGCATGTGACAACCATCTCACAAGCTTTACACAAAGCTGGCCTGTATGGCAGAGTGGCAAGAAAGAAGCCTTTCCTGAAAAAGTGCCACACTCAGTCTGGTTTGCGCAATGTAAAAACACCTGGAAGACTCTGATGCCATCTGGCAAAAGGTGCTATGGTCTGATGAGACCAAAATTGACCTTTTTGGACTGAACTCCAAACGCCATGTTTGGCGAAAAGCAAACACAGCACACCACCCAAAACACACCATACCTCCTGTGAAGCATGGTAGCGGCAGCATTATGTTGTGGGGGCGTTTCTCTTCAGCGGGGAATGGGTGATTGGTCAGGATCGAAGGGAAAATGGATGCTGCCAAGTACATCCAAATTCTTGAGGAAAACTCTGCTAGACAGCTGAAGATGGGCAGGTCATTCACCTTCCAACACGACAATGATCCGCCAAAAGAACAATGCAATGGCTTAAGGATAGAAAGGTGAATATTCTTGAGTGGCCGAGTCAGAGTCCTGACTTAAATCTCATAGAAAGTGTGTGGATGGACGTGAAGAGAGCAGTCCATTGACACTCACTACAAAATTTGACTGAACTTGAGCAATTCTGTGAGGAAGAATGGGCAAATATTCCCCAATCTAGGTGTGCAAAGCTAGTACGCACATATCCAAAAAGATGAATGGCTGTAATTAAAGCAAAAGGTGGCTCTACGAAGTATTAAATCAGGGGACTGATGACTTTTACAATATATAAAATACAATTCTTGAATTTAAATGAGGTAGCAAACAAAAACTTGAAATTCAAATTTAGATAAAAAAAATGAAATAAAATTGAACTGAAATTCAATTAAATTCATATAACAAGTGTCATTTCCACAAGAAAAGGGAAATTCGTCAAAACAAACTCCAAATGTTGTCTTGACGGTCTTGTTTGAAAGTTAAATAAGTTTAAGGTCTTACAAGCTGACAGATTTATGGACCAGGGTGGGAAAAAAAAAATCCCAGAATGCCATTACCTGTTGAATTCAAGTAAAATCCAAGTAAAATCACTTACAACAACACACATTCTTTCATTAGACTCCTGGAGCAGCTGCTTTGTGGACAGAGGCCAGTCATTATCAGTCCATTACATTAATTTCCCCTTCAAAACTGCAGCCGGTTTTCGTTTGCATGTGAGGTTAACATGGTCCATTTCTTGTTTTTCCACTGTCATACTCTATTAGACAGCATATCGACACCGCACCCACATATTCTGTATGTATTTAATTATGCCACTGGACAGCCTCTGGTACCACAAGAACCATGACGTCCAACTCAACTGGCTGACTTCTCTAACTTTGTGATGATTAACAGTTGTTCCTGGGAGGGAAGAGAAGAATTATGTGTCTATTCACTTTTTCCCCTGCATCCGTTATCAACTGAGAGATGCTGCTAACCTCGTTTAAGGACATCCTACCTCGGGCCAGAAAGTGTAAGGGAGTAAGGCTCATTTGTTAAGATCTATCATTAAAAATCTTGGCATGTTGTACTTCTACTAATTCAGTGTCTGTAGGTTGTAGATAAGTTACATTACAACGACCTCAGCTACAGCTCGTCTTGTCTATGTCAAGAAAGTATTCACCTTCTCAGTTACTGAATACTTGACTGGTAAAAAGCCACTGTGCTGCTACAAGATGGTTAAAAAAGAAAGAAGTGAGAAGGCACACAAAAGATGAAACATACATCAATTATATACAGTTTTGTGCAAAATTCTTAGGCACATTAGTGTTTTCACAGACAGTTATTTATATATTTTGCTGTAGTGTGTCAGTAGGAAATATCGGTTTTCATTTCCAAACATTCCTTTTGCCATTAATTGTAATAATCCAGTGGGATTTTTGAGTGAACAAGGAGTCGGTATGATCTGATCTCACCATCATCGAGTCTGTCTGTGATTACAATACATGAAGAAACAGAAAAAACTGAGACAAACTAAATCCAGAAGAACTGTGGCAACGTCTCCAAGACGCTTGAAGAAACCTTTATGCAAACCTACTGTGAAAACTTTTAGGCACTTGTGTAAAAATGCTGTAAAGTGAGGATGCTTTCAAAAATAATGTCATAAATAGATTTTATTTATCAATTAACTTCTATTAACTAAATCAAATCAGTATTTGGTGTGACCAGCCTTTGCATTTAAAACAGCTTTTGTCCAGGAACACTTGCAGATAGTTTTTCAGGTCAGTTTCTTCAAGCGTCTTGGAGACGTTGCCACAGTTCTTCTGTCTCAGTTTTTTCTGTTTCTTCATGTACTGTATCATCACAGACAGACTCAATGATGGTGAGATCAGATCATACCGGCTCTTGTCAGACTCCATGTTCATACAAAAATCTCACTGGATTATTACAATTAATGGCAAAATGAATGTTTGGAAATGTAAACTGATATTTCCTACTGACACACTACAGCAAAAGATATAAATAACTGGCTTTAAACTATTTTTTGGTGAAAATACTAATGTGCCAAAGACTTTTGCACAGTACTGAATATTATATATATATATATATATATATATATATATATATATATATATATATATATATATTATATATATATATATATATATATATATATATATATATATATATATATATATATATTTTTTTTCCCACCCTGGTCCATAAATCTGTCAGCTTGTAAGACCTTAAACTTATTTAACTTTCAAACAAGACTGTCAAGACAACATTTGGAGTTTGTTTTGACGAATTTCCCTTTTCTTGTGGAAATGACACTTGTATATATATATATATATATATATGTATATATATATATATATTATATATATATATATATATTGAATAATGTTATCGAACACTTCACAGCCTTCACTGCATAAATTATAAATTAAATATAGATTAATCTGTATTAAAGATATAAAATGTATTCAGTCAAGAGCAGTGAGTGATTTTCTCTTTCTCTTTTGTTGTTTGATTAACATTAATGGCAGACTGCAGCAGGTTTATTAGGCTGCTGTCACTTTAAGACCGGCCGCACATGACACAGATCTGACATGCATTTTCTTTGCAACTCTTTACGTTCATTTTAGACTTTATTTAACTCATTTAAGATTGTGCCTATGTGGATACTTGACAAAACGGGCATTTTGTGCGTTTTTGTCCGTTCAAGCGCGAACGACAACTCAATGAGGCCAGTGTTTAGCAGTAGGTAGCACAATTCGACAGTGAAAAATGCTACCTATCAGATTGTGCTCCCAGCATCATATTCATGTGGTTTGAGACTTTATTAACGTCCATACCTACCCCTATATAAACATGAACAGAAGTACCAACAAAACAAATGGAATCAAAATCTTTGTGTAAGAGACGTTTATGATTGAAATCAAACAGCCTTGTGAATATAAAATAATAAAACAAGTTTACCTGCCAAAGTTGAAATGTAATAAATATTTATATTATTTAAAAATAATAATACAAAATTCAGTTTCAAGGCTGATGTGAAATATTTATGACTGATACATTTCTTCTTTACAGGTCTGAAAAGGACTTTGTTTGCAACATTGTCAAAGAAAAAAAATCTATTCTTAACAGACCAAAGATAGCATGAGGTTTATATGTTAGTAACTGATAAATTTTGATTAACATCCCCAATAGCACTCTCAGTAACGCCACACGGCTCGCTGGAGTACTGATGTTTATCTGGCCAATTAAACAAATCAATGGAAAGGTGAATCAAAGACCACTATAAAAACAGCATGTGCACTGCCTGTTTAGTGCATAACCTACAGCAACTAGCAGTCACATTGAATATTGTTTTTATTTAGTACTTCCCTCCTGAATGTTTCTGACATAACAGATATTTACAACCTTCTGCATTCTGATGCATTTCAAAATGAATCAGTATATTCAATGAGAAAAAATGTAGGGCAAGACTTGATTTTATCAGCTGATTGAATCGTAAAAGTACATACCAGAAAGGAGTTGGGTAAAAAATAAATAAAAAAATTAGTGTGTCAGCTAAAGATGAAAGATGTTTCAGAGGCGGAGAAAGATATTACATTTTGTACTGTGTAATTTTATGTAAACTCCTTTGGATTCTTCAGTCAAACCTTGTTCTTTGTCTCATCAGAAGTCACTGTGTGGGCCTTTACTAGACAAAACCTCATGAAAGCCCTTCTAAAAAAACCCTCTAACAACCTTAAACATTTGATAGATGTTTTCAACTCTGAAAAACAAGAGGGCTTGAGTCAACATAAGACTGTATTTTTACACACTGCATGAAAGGGTAACTAATGAGTATGACCAGCTATTGCTAGTCACCATTGCATGTGATTTCCATTAAATTCCCCTTAATTTATGTTGGTTATTCACATAGCTGGTTTGTCTAGATTACTGTCAGACTGAGCAGAGCTGGCTGGAGTCCAGTTGGTTGAAGGGATTCAGAGATACTACAGTCAAATATCAACATGTGGAGAACAAAGCCTGCTTTCATTTAAATACTCCCAGCGCTCTTACTAATGCATTAGAGTATTTCATCCAGTAAGAGCTTGACAACCAACACTTGAATTTATTTCACTGGCTGTTCTGATGCAAAGCACTTTTCCTAAAAGAAAAAGTAAGATATTTGTCCAGGTTATATTTGTACAGCTTTCCATAAATCTCTAACCATCATATCATCACTTTAGCAGATGTATTGGACATAACCCGAGATATCTGTGCACAATGACAATAGCAAAACTGATTAGACATTAAAGGGTTAGTTCACCCAAAAAAAAGAAATCATTCAGTCATTAATTACTCACCCTCATGTCGTCCCAAACCCATAAGACCATTGTTCCGCTTCGGAACACAAATTAAGATGTTTTTGATGAAATCTGAAAGCTCTCTGACTCGTCCATAGACAGCAATACAATCAACACTTTCAAGGTCCAGAAAGGTACTAAAGACATTGTTAAAACAGTCATGTGACTGCAGTGGTTCAACCTTAATGTGACGAAGAGACGAGAATACTTTTTGTGTGCAAAAACAAAACAAAAATAACAACTTTATTCAACAATATCTTCTCTTCTGTGTCATTCTCTTACACAGTTTACGTTCAGCGCTTCCGTGTTCTATGTCCGAACGCTGACTCATTATTGGTCGGCTCCTGCGTCATCATCACACACATACATTGTGGTGCTCACGTGATCAGCGTTGGCCAATACGAGTCAGCGTTCTGATGTAGAACCTGGAAGCGCTGGACGTAAACAACGTATGAGAATGACACAGAAGAGAAGATATAGTTGAATAAAGTTGTTTTTGTGCACAAAAAGTATTCTCGTCGCATCATAAAATTAAGGTTGGACCACTGCAGTCACGTCGACTGTTTTAACGATGTCTTTAGTACCTTTCTGGACCTTGAAAGTGTTGATTATATTGCTGTCTATGGAGGAGTCAGAGAGCTCTCGGATTTCATCAAAAATTGTGTTCAGAAGATGAACAAAGGTCTTACAGGTGTGGAACGACATGAGGGTGAGTAATAAATGACAGAAATTTTCATTTTTGGGTGAACTAACCCTTTAAAGGGATAGTTCACCCAAAAATGAAAATTATCCATGATTTACTCACCCTCAAGCCATCCTAGGTGTATATGACTATCTTCTTTCAGAGGAACACAATCCGAGATATATTTAAAAATATCCTTAGTCCTCCAAGGTTTATAATGGCTGTGAATGGTAGGCCAAATTCTGAAGACAGAAAAAATGCATCCATCCATAAAAAAAAAATTAATCCATACGACTCCCGAGGGTTAATAAAGGCCTTTTGAAGTGAAGGGATGCGTTTTTGTAAGAAAAATATATTTAAAACTTTATATATGCAAACAACTAGCTTCCGGCGAAAGACCGCACGCAGAATGCGCAAGTCGACTTGTGCCAAATAAGTAATCCTCTGATGCGATGTATGATGCAGGATGTAGGAGTATCATAAGCTTAGACGCCTCTCATGGTTCAAACAAATACGGCTGGGCAACAAACTCAAGCTCCTCTTCTCTTTTATCGAAATCCTCCGACATTTCTCTTTAAAATTTCTCATTTTAAACTTCTAAATTGTGACCGGTGTTTTGTTTTGCTCTCTCCTCTGCGCCTTCGTGTGCGTCATCGCGTCAGGTCAAAGGTTGCTCTTCTGCCCAAATTGACGTGCGCAGTATGTGTACACTCATTATTTGAATTTATAAAGTTTTAAATATGGATATTTTTCTTACAAAAACGCATCCCTTTGCTTCAGAAGACCTTTATTAACGTATGGAATAATATTTTTATGAATGGATGCATTTTTTCTGTCTTCAGAATTTGGCCTACCATTCACAACCATTATAAACCTTGGAGAACTAAGGATATTTTTAAATACATCTCGGATTGTGTTTCTCTGAAAGAAGATAGTCATATACACCTAGGATGGCTTGAGGGTGAGTAAATCATGGGATAATTTTCATTTTTGGGTGAATTATCCCTTTAAGTGTGTAGGCCTATATATGCACAATAAAACACTTGATAATTATGAAAAATCAGCTCATTATAAAACCTTGATTTTGCAATTTCCTTTCAGTGTAATGGGCAGAAATCTGTGGGTCAACTGGGCTTTGCTTAAACTGCTTATAACTTTCACATGATAAGATAAAAACCCTACTCTCATGACCGTCAAGTGCATGTAAGATTGTTCTGTAAACACGCTCACTAGCTATTTGCTTAGGTATCTAGAAAAGAGTATAGCTTTATTTGATTATAAACAATGAGTTTGTTCATATCTACAATCCTACTAAGGCTGGCCACACACTTGAAGATTTTAAGTTCGGTTTTAAGTCCGATTTGCACCCCCGAACAGTTTCTAATGAGCTGATTTTTGACAGTTTGCTGTCAGGTTCATTGTTTTGTTTAGAGTGATTTGATTCAGTTTTGTTTGGTTTCCTGTCATTATTTGATCTGATTTCCTAGTTTGTCACTTAGGTTACTCATTAATTAATCATTCTGTTCAGCTGGTCCCTTAGTTCCCTTTGTTTGCTCCGTTTCATTCTGTTCCTTGTCTGGTATTGTTTAAGTTAAAGTGTAGTTGTCCTGTTCGTTTTTTTCTCCTGGACTTTCTGCATTCATTCTGAGTCTTGAATGTTATACTACACGTGACATTTGTTTTTTGTGAGAAATTTTTTTTTCATGTTAATATTGTTTGCACCCAATTTGAAGCTATTCACTGTTAACATTTCATGGCTTAAGAGGCATGAGGCATTGATCACTGTAATGTAACCTTTCATCAACTGTCTTAGAAATGATTGCAATGGCCAAGAACATGTGCAACAGTGAAAAGCAAAGAAAAACATGAGAAACAAACTGTTCAGCTGAAGGTCCTTCACAGACTCAATCACTGACCCTTTCATTCAAAGTTAATTCATATAACAGCAGTGTTTCTCAGATACAGCAGAGCCATTCTACATGATGCTGGATGTCCTTATCACACACAAAGGCCCAAAAATATTTACCACACTTAAAATGTCTGAATGTCATTGCATTAAATAACAAACAAAAAATACAAGACACATGGATAGATGCACCGTTGAAAATGCTTTCATAATTTGTTATCCAATGCAGTCACATTCATTTACTCAAATTACAACTAGACTTGGGTTTCCAAAAGGTGTTCAAAACTTGAGACCACAGTATGTCTTAATATACTGGATACAATATTAAACTTGTTTAATATAAAACTCATATTAAACAACTTTTAAAGGATTAGTTCAATTCAGAATTCAAATTTCCTGATAATTTACTCACCCCCATGTCATCCAAGATGTCCAAGTCTTTCTTTCTTCAGTCGAAAAGAAATTAAGGTTTTTGAGGGAAACATTCCAGGATTTTTCTCCATATAGTGGACTTCACTGGGGTTCAACGGGTTGAAGGTCCAAATGTCAGTTTCAGTGCAGCTTCAAAGAGCTCTACACGATCCCAGACGAGAAATAAGGGTCTTATATCGAAATGATCGGTCATTTTCTAAAAAAAAAATAAATAAAAAAAAAAAAATTATATACTTTTTAACCACAAATGCTCGTCCTGCACTGCTCTGCGATGCACCACGCATTATGTAATCATGTTGGAAAGGTCACGCGTAACTCCATCTCATTTTGTACTTCAACTTTAAAATCGTCCGACATCGTTGGTTTACCTTTTTTTGTAAAGGGCATTTGACTTAGTCTTTACACGTTCACTTTGTAGACACTGGATCAATACTTCTGCCTACGTCACGCGTGACCTTTCCAACATGATTACGTAATGCGTGGCGCATCGCAGAGCAGTGCATTTGTGGTTAAAAAGTATATCATTTTTATTTTTTTAAGAAAATGACCAATCGTTTCGCTAGATAAGACTTATTCCTCGTCTAGGATCGTGTGAAGCTGCACTGAAACTGCAATTTGGACCTTCAACCCATTGATCCCTGTTGAAGTCCACTATATGGAGAAAAATCCTAGAATGTTTTCCTCGAAAAACCTTAATTTTTTTTTTCGACTGAATTATCAGTAAATCTTCATTCAGAAGTGAACTAATCCTTTGGAAATCATAGTTTAGTTTTAATCATAGTTCTTTCATTGCAATAGTAAGTGAACGAACGGATGAATTCAAAATGATATCAATACTTTTGATTGGAGAGGATATTTCTGCCATATACCTTTATGAAATAATAATTAAAAAAAAAATATATCCTAGATTGTTCATCATTTTTACTTTTATGAACACCTGCTTGTCTTCTCAAAAAAAAAAAAAAAAAAAAAAAAAAAAATGCTGCAAGATAAATATCTCTAAGATGATTTTTTAATAATAAAGGATTGTTAAAAATGTCAAAATTAACACCCTTATAAACTGTATAAGCAACACTGTCAATCCCTCTAGCTCTTCATTTCCATCCTGTTAGGCATCTTATTCATTTTCTTGCCATTGTTTGTAATCAATAAAGTTAGAGAGTTCAAAAGAACAGGAATGACCCAGCGGATGTGTGACTGAATTTTCAAAATAAGGATTTTAACTTCTAGTTTTGATTACTTTTGTTTGTCTTATGTGGCATAAGATACCATCGGTGTATACAGAATTGTTTCTAAAAGGATTTTACTCACACGCATTACATTTCTAAATGAACAAAAACTCCAGACAGACAGACCTCAAAATGATCCCCAAAGTGTTTTCCCAACACTCAGTGAATTTGTTCATTGATCCAATTCAATTCGTTGCTCTGTTCCCTTATACCCTTGTTTCTTTGGCACCTCATCTTTTCCCAGCATTCAGCTGTGTGCCTAACCATGCATGATGGCGTTCTATAAATTGACCATCTTCTCCCGGCTCGACTATCTGTTTCTCATTTCTGATCTTTCATAGTATGACTTCTTTTCTCTCTTGTGTTTTCCCCCGTAAAGAGATTTGAGAAGAAAACACTGACCCATTTTGAAGGGATCACCCTGCACTTATCTGAGCCATTCAGTCTGACTGCACAAAGTCATGCCAATTCAGACCCTGCAGGTCAAAGTCCATGACCTCTGACCTCCTTGTGCTCAGGCCTTGCTTCAGTGGCTTTCCACTGAATGGCCCTTATTGTCTGCCAGTTACGGAGAGAGGCTCATAAATCTTGCGTATGTGTGGTGTACAGGAGGCATTGTGGGGTGGCGAGGCGAAGGAGACATCAGCAAAGAATAAATCTGCCTTTTTTCCCCGTACCCCTCCTTCACTATCTTTACAAGCTGGGAAACAGAGCTTAGGTGATCATTGTCCAGATCAGATCGACCCTCATCTCTGTGAAAAACTATTCTTTAAAAACCATGCAGGGATGTATTAGCAGACCAAAAGGGCTGAAAACGACAGAAAATGAGCCGATGAGCCGTCTCTATGCATTCATCCAGGCGAGAATTTAGTATTTCCAAAAGGGTTTGTCGGATTTAAGCAGATTTGTGGGACTGTAGCCACTTTCTTGAGTCTAATTCCTGATCAGCTGCAGGTCATCTTGCATTAAAATTCAACATACATGCAAATACTGAATTTGCACATGCTTTATCCAAACCTACGTCATCCAATTTTGTAACTTTCTAAGTCTTGACAATGGCAATTTTGATGCAGTGAGTCTACATGGATGAATTTCACTATAATACACTGTATAATATTCACTATTATACATACAGTATATTGTCAAAAGTTTTGGGACGCCTGCCTTTACGTGCACATGAACTTTAATGACATCCCATTCATAATCCGTAGGGTTTAATATGGAGTTGGCCCACCCTTTGCAGCTATAACAGCTTCAACTCTTCTGGGAAGGCTTTCCACAAGGTTTAGGAGTGTGTTTATGGGAATTTTTGACCATTCTTCTAGAAGCGCATTTGTGAGGTCAGGCAGTGATGTTGTCGAGAAGGCCTGGCTCGCAGTCTCCGCTCTAATTCATCCCAAAGGTGTTCTCTCGGGTTGAGGTCAGGACTCTGTGCAGGCCAGTCAAGTTCCTCCACACCAAACTCACTCATCCATGTCTTTATGGACCTTGCTTTGTGCACTGGTGCGCAGTCATGTTGGAACAGGAGGGGGCCATCCCCAAACTGTTCCCACAAAGTTGGGAGCATGAAATTGTCCAAAATGTCTTGGTATGCTGAAGCATTAAGAGTTCCTTTCACTGGAACTAAGGGGCCAAGCCCAACCCCTGAAAAACAACCCCACACCATAATCCCCCCTCCACCAAACATTACACTTGGCACAATGCAGTCAGGCAAGTACCGTTCTCCAGGCAACCGCCAAACCCCGACTCGTCCATCGGATTGACAGACAGAAAAGCGTGATTCGTCACTCCAGAGAACACGTCTCCACTGCTCTAGAGTCCAGTGGCGGCGTGCTTTACACCACTGCATCCGACGCTTTGCATTGCACTTGGTGATGTAAGGCTTGGATGCAGCTGCTCGGCCATGGAAACCCATTCCATGAAGCTCTCTACGCACTGTTCTTGAGCTAATCTGAAGGCCACATGAAGTTTGGAGGTCTGTAGCTATTGACTCTGCAGAAAGTTGGCGACTTCTGTGCGCATCAGCATGCGCTGACCCCGCTCTGTGATTTTACGTGGCCTACCACTTCGTGGCCGAGTTGCTGTTTTCCCAATTGCTTCCACTTTGTTATGATACCACTAACAGTTGACCGTGGAATATTTAGTAGTGAGGAAATTTCACAAATGGACTTATTGCACAGGTGACAACCTATCACGGTACCACGCTTGAATTCACTGAGCTCCTGAGAGCGACCCATTCTTTCACAAATGTTTGTAGAAGCAGTCTGCATGCCTAGGTGCTTGATTTTATACACCTGTGGCCATGGAAGTGATTGGAACACCTGAATTCAATGATTTGGAGGAGTGTCCCAATACTTTTGGCAATATAGTCAAGGCTCGAAATTGCGACCATTTTAGTCGCATATGCTCCCTAAATTTAATGTTTGCGACCTCAAAATATATTTGGGAGCATTTGTGCGAGTGCAAATAATTGTTGAAGTGCGACCTGTTTTCATTTCTCTACAAAATGTTCGCTGTATTACTGCACAGTGGTTTACATGCCTGCTGTGAGCTGATGCAGTAACCGGTCCACCGTTCTGTCACATAACCAATTAAACTTCATCTTTACGTTCTTAAGTTTAAAGCAGATTTTAGTTTGGTTAATATTAGCAGTCATTCACTCCCTTTCACAGTTAGTTCCCTGTCACGTGACAACGGAGCGCTATCGCGCAAAATATAACTGAAGAGAAGAGAGATGATGAAAAGAATACTGTTACACAGGGCTCGACATTAACACTTTAGTTTTTATATTTAAAACATATGATACAGTTAAGCAACATTACGTGACTAAGAGTAGGCCTACAGTTTTCTTGAATATCCTGAATAAAACCATCACGATTGAAAATGTAACACTGGTTTCATACAACAGTTCAATAAACCGTAAAAAGTAGTTAACATTAAATCACTCACATTTTAGACGCAATAGTTCCTGTTTTTGTTCTGTTTCAGCAGCGAAAATAGTTCCAAAGAAAGATCACAGCAGAACCATCGCGCATTTCATGACAACACAATCGTGTTTTCATTACTGAATGATTCAGCATTTTGAACAAATCAGTTGAGTCAAATTCAATGACCCATTCATAAACAACTGACTCATTATTGAATGAATCATCCATTTGAACGAATCGTTTGAACGAATGACTCAATGACTCACTCCTTAAGACGGTCACCTGCCGCCACCTACTGGCGGTTTAGTTTCATCTTTAAAAGTATCATTCTTTCCAACATTTCTTATTTGTATATTCAAAAAAAAAAAAAAAAATAAATAAATATTAAAACAATCTCATAACATTATTTAATTCTCTTGTAATTTTTCAGTGTAAATTATTTAATTTGACTGGTAACAGCCCTATAGTGTCTTATTATTCTAATTGAATTTACTGATCAAATTTAAGAATTTAAAATGAAAGATGAAGCATACATTTAATAAGATTAGAGGAAAAAGCCCTTTATAAAGGTATATAAAAAAAAAAAAAAAAAAAAAAAAGCCCTTGGAATAAATATCACAAATATGCAGATTTAAATGTCAAAGCTGAATGAACACTGATGAGAATATTGCTTCAAAATAAATATTTACAACACAAGAATCCTATTTTTTTCGACTAGTAGTCGTTCATTTTAAGCAATTAGTCGACTAATCACGTTTATTAATAAACCATATAAATCATAATAAAGAGCCTTTAATACCTACATAGCCTAATCAGTGTTCAAGCACACGCATAAATCTTACTACGGCGCACAGGCAGAAGTAATGATTATGAATGTGTTGGGGAAAACAGCAAGGAGATCGCTTTAACATTTTAATAATTATTTGATAAACTAGTGTTTTCTGTATTTTCGGCTGCAATGATGAAGTTGATGCTGACTCGTCACCTCTGCAGTAGTGGACATGCCTATATGCACGTTTCATACGGATTACATAACCCGAGAATATTTGTTATTTTCCATTTGAATTGGTTCATTTAATAGTAGACATTTTGCTTTCTATAGATATATTTTGTCTGTGAGGCAAGTTTACATTGAGTTTTTTTTTTTTTTTTTTTTTTTTGGCACACTTACAGAGAGAGACGGCAGAAAGCACACCCTGTTTGCTTTCATTATTTTACAAAAGTACAACGTTTTGTTGTTATTGTGAGTGCACACACATAAAAGTAGACTCTTCACAGATTCAAAAGATGTATTACTCTTATCTGTATGACCAAAAATGACGTGTTTTAGGGTTGAAGGAAATAAACTTTACAGAAAAGGTATTGGTAATTATCTGCCAGGACATTATCCATTTGTCTAAGGATTGTTTTCTTGCAGTGTAGTTTTCATAAAAAAAATACTTGAATACTTGAGCTGATTTGACTAACATTTCAGTGACAGCCTGTGACTTTTCTGTCAAGTTTTTTCCATCATAATTAGACCAGATTTCAAACACCCGAGTTCTACAAATCCTTCAGCCGAGATCCATTATTAATATTTTGGCTAATTTAATAATGGTTTCAGCTAAGAACAACACAGACTCTATTGCCCTATTTGACCATTTAAATCCATTCTGGAAAATTCCACAAATTTCCCTCTGGAAATTAGCGAAAAAAAATGTAAAGTTGAAGATTATGTTTGGACCTGATCATGACTTAAATTTGACTCAAGACTTCAGACTGGATTCTGACTGGCAAAACATTGACTTGTGATGGACATCTGCTAGTGTTGGAGTAGATGTTTCCAATATTCCCAGAGGAGGACAGCTACATCTCTTTATTGAGACCAACACTCAGATCTTATCCTTCTCTGCACATTAGCAGATCTAGTTTCCTCAAGGACAGACACCGTCTAATCTACTACACACACGCAAAAAGATTCACCTACTGTAGATCACGCAGTCTTGAAAAGAGAAAAATCTTCATTATACCATACCTTTATATGCTTTACTCACAGGTCTGGTTTGTAGATACAATAGCTGCAACATGCACAAAGTCATAGATATTTCTGGGTAACATCACAGTGGTTTATAAATGGAGTAAGTTATAGCTTGTGAAGCCCAATATCCACACATAAAGCTGAACTACAACCAAATCTCTCTTTCCACTGGCCAAAAACTGCTTTGAAATAAACCAAGACATAATTAAATCATTAGCAGACCAGACTGTGGATCAGTATGCCAAAGCAAACTAGAATTAAAAGAAAGAATTGGAGACTCTGACATCTAGTCTCACACTGACTATATGCTGCACACTGCATACTTTTTCTGACCAAGAGCTGGCCATTTAGACAGGAAGAAACCATTTTTTCAACATTTAAAGAGACCAAACACAGTATGTTTTGGTTTTACATACAATTTACAGGTGGGTTCATACAGATCATACCACAAGTGTTAATCTTGTCAATGGATCAACTAAAATGTTACTTTCATCAAATAAAATTAGATGCCATTTTAGTCATTTTCAGTAAAACCGATTAGGCTAAAATTAATGAACATGACAGAACGTTGACTTAAAGGGATGGTTGATTATGATTTCACTTTTTTAACTTTGGTTAGTGTGTAATGTTGCTGTTTGAGCATAAACAACATCTGCAAAGTTATGACGCTCAAAGTTCAATGCAAAGGGAGATATTTTCTTTTACAGAAATCACTTTTTAAAGACTACAACAAACGGCTGGTAGGGACTACAACGAGCTTCTTCTGGGTTGGTGACATCACAAACCCTAAAATTTACATAAACCCCGCCCTCGAGAACACACAACAAAGGGGGTGAGGCCATGTTGGGCTGCTTTAGAGAAGAGGAAGAGTTGTTGTAGTAGAGTGTTGTTGAAATGCCGTCATTTTACGCCGGACTGCTTCACAAACGAGGGTCAATTCAACGCTGGATTTGCACAAAAAATTAACATGACGGCACATGCTAGTCGATGAGTTGAATCAACTCCACGGCAACTACATAAATTTATCCACTAACCGTTCAGAAACGTCCAGTTTCATTCTAAAAGTTGTAACTTCTTCCTGAGTCTCTCCATCAGTGTATGACTCCGGTTTGAACAATGTAAGGCTGAACGCCGTTACTGACAATCCTCATTTTGGCTGCGTGAGATTCTCCAGCTTTGTTGTTGATGAGAAACCGAAGCGAGAGCTGTTAAAGCTCCGCCCTCTTCTGGAAAGCGGTCGGGAGCAGCAGCTCATTTGCATTTAAAGGGACACACACAAAAACGGCGTGTTTTTGCTCAGACCCAAAAAGGGGCAAATTTAACAAGCTATAATAAATGATCTGTGGGGTATTTTGAGCTGAAACTTCACAGACTGGGGACACCAGAGACTTATATTACATCTTGTGAAAGGGGCATTATAGGTCCTCTTTAATGTAAAGGATTTTTTCATTCACAAAAAAAAAAGACAAAAAATAAAAATGTACACTAACCATCTATTCAACAATAACACTAACAATCACGAAAATAATAGTACATCTCCATAAATGCTAAAAGACTATGTGATCAGAACTTTTGGTCCATAGGTAAAAAAGTACTAATTAGACATAAGAAAACAAAGTAAAATATACATATAGTTTACATGCTACTAAATGCCACAAGTATATTTCAAAGATAACCTAGCAAACTTTGAAAAATCCAATGATTAGTTCACACTTTTGCCACTTGCGACTAACACTATAAATGCCACTGGTCAAAATGTAATATTTCTTCTTCATTACCTAGATGATTCATACTGTATATTGACTTACCATATACAGTATACCATATTCTCTGTCTGAGCTGGTTTTTAATGTTTTCTTTAAATTCTCCTTGCAAAGGTCATGCAGGCAGTATGGAGAATTAATTATTTGATCAGTAATAAAGCACTTGTTTTTTTATGAATTATTTTTTTCTACCACCCTAAAAGCTTTGTAAGTGAACTGAATGACCCGTCTCTATACTGCGCGCAGAACCAAAGAGAAACATCAACAAATCATGTCCATTCCCAGAGCAGATACAGGATAAACCCTTTCGACTGGAACCATTAACACTGCTCCATCTTTCAGAGGAATGCCCTCTGGGATTTTAATGAATGGAAAGTCAGACACTGAGAGATGGAGATGGCGAGGAGATGAAAGGAAGAGGCTTAGAAGTGCAGGGAGGACGTGCTTACTCAGCAGCTGACTCCAATGATCTCACTTCCTCTCCCACCATTGGTCAACAAGACTGGTTGTGGAAAAAAATGAATCATTAATATATACATCATTGAGGTTCACAGGCTCTCAGTGAATATTGTTTTATTGATTAGAAAAAAAAGTCTCAAACTTTTCTAAGGACAGAGAGGATTGTAGGAGCAACTGTTTATCAATTTATCAGTGTTGATTAATGCTGCGGTTATGTCGTGTTGTAATAGATGCTTAATCATATCTTAAAAAAAAAAAAAAAAGTAAAAGAAGTCTTATTATTATTTTATTACATATACACAGCCATAATAGCAGGCTGTACATTAACTCTTACATACTATTTTTAACTGTACATTATCCCTTATTATTTTTCCTTGTCTATCTGCGCTTGGTTAGATCAGCAGAAATGAACATAAGGTGGATAAAGTCATTGCATTTGCAGTTTTATTTGTGATAATGCAATAAAACATGCCAAATTGTGCAGACATACATTTTGTCCAGGCTGTCATATAAAGAAATTATGAACACATGCAATGAAATATTAATAACTGATTATGTTGTAGTCAACGTACGTTTTTTCCTTTGAGCTTTTTGTTTTTCTATGCATTCTTATTTTGCATAGTAATATAAAACCTGTAACTGCAGTTTGCCTCTTTTTTTTGTCAAATAAGTTTGTTTTTTTCTATTTTTGTTAGATAAATACCTTAACCAAGTTTTTTATAGATACTACTGTTATTTTGTAATGGAATGTAGTTTTAAGAGTTTTGTAGGCGAGAATATAGTTGTTTAAATCTCAGATATGCGATTTATATGTACGCTTTCGGAGATGTGAGCTCCAGGCCGTCAGCGACCGTTCAGCGCTCATGTACCCGCAGAGAACAGCTTCAGCTCAGCCAGTCCTTCGGGAATTTGCCGCTGGCTCTTATGTAGATAGTGTTTAAACATGAGGTATAATTCATTTTGGGTATATCAAACGGGCAATCTTTGGTCTTATTAATCTATTACTTGCTCCAGAGGTAATAGATTTGGCTTAAGGGCTATATTAAGATTCATAACTTTATATTTACATTGAAATTAAATCCTGTACTACCTAGAGCGCTGCTTTTGTATGTTTGACTGAACTGTTTGCTTGCGTTTATTTCCTATTTTACTTCTTATACTGTTATAATGGCTAATGTTGTTCATTTAAATATTATTGTTCAATAAATAAGATTTTATATAAATAACATGCCGTATTTTTTGGTATTGAGAAAGAGTGTTAGTGATTTCGACTTCAGTGAAAGTTACATTAATACGCCATTAGATGGCGGCAAAGACTGTCTTTATGAGTGAGTCAGTCAGTCGCAAAGACTTTTATATTGAAATGGACTGAAACAAGGAAACAAGGAAGTTGTTTTTACTTTAAACAACATCTTACGAGACGCAACTGACAAATGCATTGACTAGCGCTGTCATGGGAAATCCTCTTAAATGTTAAAAGGACAAAGACAAAGATATCACTTTCCTCAAACTGATTTTGTGATTATGAATATAAGACTGACCTGAAGAATATCAGCTAGATGCAAGTAATACACTCGCTTAGGCGATCTCTCTCTCATAATACTCTAGATATTACAATGAGCTTCAATGAAGCGACTCAGCGTTACTTCGTTACTAGTTCTGAAGTGACGTTTTAGAATTAGTAACGGAGGCTTGGGCTCAACTGTTAAACTGTCAACTTGAGATTTGAATCAGTGGCAGAGGGAAGTAGTTTCTCACAAAAAAAGGTTTTTAAAGACAATCCATTGTTGTTTCTTATTTATTTACAAACTCGTGCCATCGAACTGTTGTATAAACGCAATATCAAACTTGTAGCCATGCGATATGGCTGTATATCAGCACGCTGTGATTACCTACAGCACTCGGCCTGCAGCTGTGCTGATATACAGCCATATCGCAATTATACAAATCGTCCACTTGGAATTATAAGGTTCTATCTGACATTTTTGTAAAAATTGAGTTATTCACATAATCATATTCTGTGACAACTTATTTACATTATGTGACATTTCTTTTTTTAAGTTGTGTACATTTTGGTACTTTTTTTTTTAGAAAACAAAAAGGTTCTATCTACAAAGTCGAACTCTAACTTGGTTCCATAAGGTTCTATCTGCGTGAGCCAATCAGCACTTCGAATGCACACACGAGGACCAATCAGGATCAGCGTTCTTTGTCATGTCGCCGCAATAGCGGAAGACAGCACACGAAAACGCTAAATCGGTGAAGAGAAGACTAAATAATTTCACATAACGCGATGTTTATTAGAAACCTCATGATCGACTATTTTATTTATGATCTTGTCAATGACAGCAGCCCAAATTCCAGGGAATTACAGTCTTTTTGTGTGTTTTGCTGTATCTGTTGCTGAGGAGTTATTTTCAGTTAGACACCACGCTAGCCAGCAGCGCTATTAAGAGGATAGGTTCGGGTTTTGTAGTCTATTTGCTTATTTCCAGTCACGTCATTGTCATACGAGGGAAAGTTATGTATATATTAGGTTATGTTTTAACCTTGATCCATCCTGTGCTCTGCCCTATGGCATACTGGATTAAAGTGTATACTAGATTAAGTGAGATGAAATGTTAAATTTTACATTGTTGGTAAAAACTGAGTTGTTGCATAGTTGAAGTAATTTAAATATTTTAAATGTGAAATATTTTTAATTATATATAGTCAGTGAAACATTTTTCAATGTTTATTAAACTTTGTTAAACACCTTTGCTGAAGCATTGTCTGTTTTCTTGCAGTTTTTTAGTCCTAAAATGTCTTCAATTTTACAATATTAAGCCTTAAAGGTCAAATAGTCAACCATTTAATTGATGGGGTCTTGATTACAACAATAAACGTTATCGTGTTATTTCAGCCATACTAATGTCTAGAGAAAGCCATTGTACATGTCCCTCTTTCTGTGGAATAAAGTCCTGTCAGATGTATTACAGTAGCTGCTTTCTGTCTAAACAAAAGGAAACTTAAACTTAAATGGTTCCTGCAATAATGTGTTAAATTACCCATCATATTCCTACCGAAATTTAACATCTGCACTGGACAATAGATTTAGCACTGCTTTTTATGCTTAACTTGAACAAGAAAAAAATATTCATTTAGAATATGAAATAAATGTCATAAAAACCATTAAATTTAACTTTCTCATGCATGTCAACACATTGTTACAACACTAATTTTATGTTTTAAAACAAATTATAAGCAAACTGTTTGTGTTTCTTGAAAATTATTGCTTCAGTTAATTTTTTGGCAGATAGAACCTTATAATTCCAAGCGAAAAGTGTTTTTTTTTAGAATTAGAAGGTTCTATCTGCATTTGACCCGTTCCAAAAATCCCCATTTACAAATTTGAGAGGATTTTGATATTGTATATTTAGAATACATTTTCATGTTTGAAAGAAACTTGTTCCCCATATAGTTTTTGCTATATGGAATGCAAAAACTTTGAAGCTCAATATCTCAAAACTGCTCAGAATGCAGATAGAACCTTATAATTCCAAGGGGACGAAATATCTCCTCCAGACATCACTTTTGGCCTCCAGACATCACTTTTGGCCACTACTGTTAAGAAAGCAAACAGTGTTAACTGTTTTGATGTTGCCATAAAAACATAAAATTAAAAAAAAAAAAAAAGTAATTTCTTGG